>BMAO01038832.1:0-32783 GCA_019973975.1 Trichonephila clavata | reverse complement strand
AATAGCCCTCGCATTTAGTGACTGGTACATGTGCTTCCATTTTTTCACCCAAATGAAGTTTAAGATCTTTTGAAATTATCTATAATCACATTTCACGTTCTGCGTTTAATTTGCTTTCGTAGCCACTTATGCCGAGAAATATTTGCCACTTAAATACATTGTTCTGATTAGCATAAAATGTTTATAGCTGATATGAAATACTGTGTATTTTGCTGGAATTTCAACCAAAAATTTAAACCTGCTCTTGTTAAAATTTATGTTTTATTGTTGAATCTGTTCTTTTATCAATAAGTTGTTCCCTGTTCTTCATTTCCCGCAAATGAAAAAAGGTGCCTTTCCATTAAAAAATTATTTAGCTTTGCAAACATTGTACTGACGAGTATAACATTATTTCATGGAATCCGGGATAGTAAATAAAAGAGTATTCCTATCCAGGAGGTAGTATAAGTAAAAACAAATGTTTTAATGTTATTATATTGTATTATAATAAAAGTTTTAAAAGAATATACAAAATAAATTTTTAATAAATTTTCATTTTTAATATGTGGATGAGCTTTATATACATGTGGTTATACAAACTTCACAGAAAAATTAAATCAATTTTTTATAAGTATTTTTTTCAATATACTTATAATTTTCTTTCGAATTTTTTGACTCGTGGAGCCTTTGGTAAAGCCATGTGATGCCCCAGGGTTCCGTGAAGCACAGTTTGAAAACCACTGATTTATAGTAATAAGTTTGCTAAGAAATTCCAATGCTTATTACTCTAAACGGAGAAGAAAGTAACTCTTGAAGTCAACGAATTTAGAAAATGGCTATATTCTTTCGTACATCTTGTGACGAATCTATACGTGGTTCTACTAATCCTTCATGGCTCTTTTAGAAAATATTATTTCAACCAACTTTCCCGAGTAATGAAGCGTGATTATGTAAATGAAATATAAATTCTGTTTTCGCAAGTTTGTGAGTTGACACGTTTGAAGTTGGCATGTTGGAGTTGGCAAGTAGGAGTTACATGGAGTCTACGAGTTAGTTGTTAGTTGAACATTTAAAGAGAATGGAATTAGTTAGAGGTCTTGGAGTTGTTCAGGAAAAAGATTACAGAGCGTGGATCCAACGACATTGATCAAGCTCGATAAAGATCACCTGATAGTTTCCAGTGTAGGATCCGATGCATAAAAAGTACAGGTATTGTGAGCTTGGTTAAGTAGAAGTTAGCTTATAAGTGTGCGACGTAGTTATATTTGAGCGTATTTAAGCTATTTTAGATTCGTTGAGGATCTGTAGTAGATCCCGTGTTTATACAATCTCACCTCCGCAATCTACTATATAATCATCTACCTTAATTAGATTTGTTTTGTGTCTGATTGATATTTGGAAATAATAAATTGATTATTGAAATCATGTCTGTGGATCATTCAGTTTCTCCCACACATCTAGCCGGGTTTACAGGTAGACAAGAGGGTTCAGAGTCAAGCAGGAACCGACCGCGCTCACAATCTTTAAAAATATACATTTTTTTTTTGTTTATCCCATGACAACAAAAAAGATTTAATGGTGTATATGGATCAATCTACGACCAGTCTTGGCCTTAAAAACCACACAAACAGGGTACACAGAATGTCTCAGGGACATTGAGACAAACATTTAGGGAAGGTTGGCGACATCAAAAGGATTCAGATTTGCATAGCAACCCATAGTCGGAAACGCCTTCATCCCGCATTAGATGACGTTGTTCATAAGAGCATTTAAGGTAACAGACCTGCATTGCCGAAGTCTTTGGAGCTACCATTGCCCGTAGAAGAGTGGGAGATGTTTTTCAAACACCGAGATGGCAGATATACACCTGATTTATGGATTGACAGAAGGAAATGCACTAGTTGAATAAAGATTATATCGCAAAAGGTACCCACTGAGGATGCCCTGAACCTCCAGGTCTTTGCTAATTTGCATCACAATTTGTGTGAATATGGATCAATACGAGGTAATAAGCATAGTGAGGGTGAACCACGCAATCCAAAGGGAATACAGTACATTTTGGATCCAAATGATATCGTCCAAATGGTATAGTTTACATCCAAAGGGTATCGAATACATTTTGCTCCATGCATGGAACAAAATGTATTGGATACCATTTGAAGGAACCTTAGTAACATGTTTGTAGTTTGAGTCACTCGTGGCCCACCCTCACTAAGCTCATTACCTCCTAATGACCCATATTCACACTAATTGCCGTGCAAATTAACAAACATTTGGTGGTTTGTTACATCTCTCAGTACCTTTCGCGATACAATCCTTTTGCTGCTCGTGCATTTCCTTCTGCCAATCCATAAATCAGGTGAAAATCTGCCAGCTCTGTGTTATTAAAACATTCCATACTTATCTACGGGAAATGACAGCTTAAAGGACTGTGATAATGCAGGAATGTTTTCTTAAATGCTCTTAGGAACAACAGCACCTATCGTCGAACGAAAACGTTTCCACCTGTAGGTTGCTAAGCAAATCTGAATTCTTGTGATGTCCACAACTTCCTCTTACAGTTTGTCCCAATTATCCTAGGATACCTGTAAACATACTGTGCGTGCGTGCGTGCATACCTCCCGCTCCATTAATCCTGTTTACTTCTGTAATAGACTCAAATATCTTTTCAAACTTGAATATAAAATGTTTCTCTCCTTCTTTTAACTACTTTCAGAACCAAGTTCTGTTTCTTGCGAAGATAATTTCATCTAGATTTTTAAATAAGAATAAAATCAAAACCACATTGTTCCTGCATTGCACATTTACGCGCGCGTACCAGTTAACAACCCTTCTAATATTCCCTCACTGGTGACTCTTATGAAAAACATACACAATTACGATAAATGTCTTCCACAAAATGCACTGATTTTCTCTAAAAGAATTTACATCTGCCCATCAAAACTAAAAGAAAATTACAGAAGTAAATCGCAACTGATACTTAAATAAAATTATTAATGTAAAGTAGTATAAAAGCATTAGCTACCATAAACAACGAAGTTTGGGAATTGATTATTCGCAATTTACTGAAATTAAAACCAAATTTATGGAAATTGGATAAGGATAGAAAAATTAAGCCAGTTCTTGTGGAAAAAATTCTTTAATATGATATATGTTGTTGCTATGTTGTTACTATTGCCACCTGCCTGACGGTGTCAGATCGAGGCGCATGCGATTCATTCGTGGTAAAAGGCTAAATGTACGCCTGTCATCAACCGTAGCTTTGAGCACCATGCAGGTGACAGTACAATTTGGCTCCGTTCTACCCCAATATTGATGGAGAACACCCTGGGAGCTTCACACCTCTCTTCTCACTTCCATCAAACTCATGACAGGACTTGTTACTCGACGAATATTTAGAGAATGTCCCATACCGCGAAGTTACTACACATTTACAAACACCCATCCCTTCTCGAGCCAACCCGAACCCTACAACACAGCATTCAGCGTCACTAACCACTATACCGTATAGGTGGATTTTTATGTTCTTCTGAGAAAATTTTAAAAAATACAGATAAATAGATAATTTTTAATGTCTTAAAGTGTACTTAAATACCAAGTATTCACGAAAATGTTTTTAATGAATTCTTTAATCGTGTGAGAATGAGTTTATGCTATAAAAGCGCTTTGTTATACACAGGTGTTTCCAATTCTCGAACCGTCTTACAGTGAAACCGTGCTATGGAAGTGCCGAGTAGAATGAGGTTTACCTTTTTTTTCTAATGGGGCTGTGTTTGGTGTTTTTTACCTTTGCAGACCTACACAGGAGCTGGTATCACTTTTTAGTGCGGCACCATATAGGCGATACCAATCGCCGCAAGTAATTTTGACGCCCAGTTTCCTCCCCAGATAGAGACACCTGAACTCTGATGATGCGAAAATGAACTTAGTAATTTTAATTCTGCCAAGAGCGCCCAAACCAAAGGGGCACTTCAAGGGATCTTGAACATGCCGCTGAAGGGATACGACATGACCGCTGTTGATTTTCTGCATCACGAAAAGCTACTGACTTTTGCCGAAGTCAAACCCGCAACCTTGGGTGCAGAAGGCCAGTGACAAACCAACTACGCCACCCAGTCGGGTAACCTATAAATGCTTCTTTTCCTCGTATGCAAATCACGGCGGGTCACTACATGCAGTTCTCTACCACTAACTTACTAGCTGACTCCACTTTGCATCGCAGTTGACTAACTTTTAATTACTGTAAATGATCATAATCAAATTATTTATTGTAGAAACTGCTGCAAAAGGCTTTGCAACGATGTTGTGAGTATGGTGCATGTCCTTTTATTCATTACTTCCCCCCAAATATTCCTGTACAAAAATTGTTTTTTATGATAATTCCTCCCCAATCACCCTGTTTTAATTATACCAAATATGTTTCCTTAAACTCATTCTTTAAATATTTTGCTATGATTCTTTAATAGGATTTTAAGAAAGGAAAGTGTGCGCGAAAAAGCATTCCTAGCAACAATATGAAAAAAAAATTAATAACTAAACTTAACTATAAATCAATCATTAAAATAATATTAATAAAGACTAAATAGTTCATAACTAAAACAAAAAATCAAACAATCCAAAATATAATCAAATATATATTCTTTTTTTTTTTTTTCACAAAAAAATATTGAGAGAGCCACTTAATTTAAAATTTTGAGCTTCTGGTTTGATATTTTGTAATTCATTCCTCAAAAGTTTTAGACTGATTATTCATTAAACATGATTAAGTCATATGAAATGTATGGAAATGTTTCAGAACACTTAAAATAATTTATTATTCACTTAAGAAAACGTTTGTCTTATTCTCACCTCAAACAATTTATTCAAGAAAACAACATATCCATTCCAAATCGACACCAATGGAACGTATTGAAAAGAAATAAAGAATCGTATTAGTGAATGTTTAAGAAGTATGCGAAAAAGAATGTTCTCTTAATAAAAGCAAAATAAATTCATGCTGCATTTAAGTGCTCTTCAGTTGGGCTTCTAAACACATAAATTAATCAAAGAAATACTTTCCCTTGACTTTCGATATTTAAACAGCGGCAGAAGACCAATTCTAGGAAAGATCTTCATTAAGGGGAAAATGAAGAGCGGAATAGCATTGAGAGAGAAAAAAAAGAATGGGTTTTCGTCTGTTTGCATTAAATTGGATTTAAATTGAGTATTCTACCACATGTGAAATTGCTGCAAATTAATTGTTCAACGGAAAGCATTCCTTCACTGCCTTTTTTTATTTATTTCTAGATTACAAAACTGGGAGTATTGGAAAAAAATACCTCTTTCCTTTGTTTTCTTATATCATTAGGAATACTGGCGAGTTACAGAAGTATTTTCTTATGATTACCTATTCTGGGTTTGGGGATCTAGTTTTCAACTCACCCATTTTTTTTTGACGAGATGTTAATGTTAACCAAGAAGAAATGTTAACATCAGCCATTTCACAAAATAAGTTACTCTTTTTTTTTTCTTCCAGTTTAATGTAGGACTTTAAATAATAAATTGTCTCATTGCCCAAATATTAAATAAATTACTGTTTGGCTAATACTTATTACAGTTGCAATTTTAGGCAAATGTATTCTGATTAACAAATTATTCGTGGCTTCCCCCAAAAGAGGTTGGTATTTTCACTATAGCAACGAAATATTACATAATTTAAGAGATAAAATATACCAGAAATGAATGGGAATAAAGGGAGATGAGTCCGACCTATGTTTGTTTAAAAAAAAGGGAAATCAAAATGTTTCTATAAGTTAATTTAGTTTTGAGTTATTTAAGCTAATAAAATAATATTTGTTTTCACCTCTACTTATTTCAATAATGTTTCCAAAGAAAAAAAAATGCCTTTATTTCCTTAGTGAAAATTAACGGTCTAACCTTTACATACCTTACAATCTCCTTTTTCCAACATTATAGCTGTTCGGAATATCAACACTATCAAATTTCATAGGGAGAGATCTACCTATTATTTTTAAAACTAATGGATTCCTGAAACTGTTTTAAAGTTTTCTTAACGCACAACTTTTTATCGATTCGATCATCTCTGATTGCTAAAGTTTCAATATCTCAAAATGTTTACAGCTCGATTAGTCTCTAATCATCTTCGTTTTACTCCCAAATTGAAACATACATCGCGCTTACTAAATTATTTGATGAGTTAATACCATTAGAAAATCGTCCACGTAAAGTGCATCCGAATTTAGTTTCACTTAAAACTGCAGTAGGCGTAATCGCTTCAACTTCCTGACATTGAGTAATAATAATCCGCGCTCCCATTAGTATATCCATATATTGGGATTCCCTTTTATCCAACCCCTGTCCCTCATCGGGAGTGCAGGATAAATCGATCCCAATTTTCTTAATTTCATTGCGCAGTTCAGAACCAGGGAGGTACCAGGGCAAATACTTTAGGCTAACACTTCTAAGGACATCGTTAAATCACTGTTCCATAATAAAACACGCATCTTATTCTGGGAGAGAGTATTTTCATCGCATGTTAATGAAAGGATCTCTTCCTAGCCCTTCACTTCTAATTCAAACGCCCAAGCCGATTCTTTCTTCAAAAAAATGTCCTTGCAACTGCAGAATTTAAATACACATGCACGTCTGTCTCTTTCTGACGCTAACCAATCATGTTACAGCCCCAAAGTCATTTAATATTTCTGAAAATAAATACTAAATGACTTTGAGCTATTTTAGGGCTCAAAAATTAAAAAGGAAAGAATGGTCTTTACTGTTGGTACAACAGCGTTTTATATCTTGTTCTCACAAACATTTTTCATCACCCCCTTAAGCTACAGAGTGTACATTTGAGGTTTACAAATCTACATTACAGGTGTTTACAGATCTTTTGAAGCATCAGAGATAGTGAGAGTTATATTAACGATGCACTATACAGCAACACGAGGGCTATTGGCGGCGGACTTTATAATTTGGAGCCATGGTCAATTGAAGAGGAAGACACCTCAGCTTGCACCACCTTCTTCAAACTACCACACCTTACCAAAGGGAGGGCATTATTCCTAGACATATTCCTTAAGGTGCATTGACCCCTTCTATTCGTCGAATCTTCAGTTGCACCAGGGCTCGAACCAGCTATACGTCGGCCACAACTTCTTGACCATAACCACTATAGGCTACCGCGATCACTTGTAGCATCAGAAATATTTATCTTGCTTACGTAAGAAAGTTTTTCGTTGTTTCATATTTTAATTACAATTTTCAGACCTGTGCCTTTCGTTATAGAATGCGCAGCTATATTCTGTTAAACTATTTTACGTGCACGCTGAAAAAGGTTTAGATGCAGAAAGTTTGGTGTTTTGTGTTCTCGAAATGAGAAGAAACTATTTCACGTGCTCCAATTTCATCTTTTTATATACGAGGGCTGATTTTAAGTAATGTCCGTTTGTTTTTTAAAAAATAACAACAATATTTTATTTCAAAAAACCTTTATTATAGGATTGTACATACTTTTGCCTATTTCTCTACATATTTGCCGAGTTTATTAATGCACTTGTCATATACCTTAGAACTAAGTTTGTAAAATCCTCTACAAAGAAGTCTGCCACCTGGTCGGACAGCCAAGAGTTCACGATCGCTTTGAATTCTTCGTTGTCACTGAAGCGCTTCCCACCAAGACTGGGCTTGAGGTACCAAAAAAGGTGGAAATCGTTAGAGGAGTAGGCTCAGGGCCGTATGGAGCATGGTCCAAAACCTCCCAGCCAATAGATTCGATTACGTCCCGAGTCATTCGAGAAGTGTGAGGCCTTGCGTTATCGTGGAGGAGAAAAGCACCTTTTGACAGCATGCCACGCCGTTAAGAAGTGAAAGTGGCCATGAACTCTTGACTGTCCGACAAGGCAGCAGACTTCCTTGAAGAGGATTTTCAAATTTTAGTTGTAAGGTATGAGACAAGTGCACTAATAAACTCGGCTACTATGTAGAAATATAGGCAAAAGTATGTACAATCATAAAATAAAGGTTTTTTGAAACAAAATATTGTTGTTGTTTTTTTTTAAAAAAAAGGACCTTTTTTTACTTAAAAAACAGCTCTCGTACATTAACAAATTATTCAACTTTCGATTTCGTTTTGTTATTTCTCTCCCTGTAGGATTACAAAACAACAAGATTATTCAGGATACTTTTTATATAAAACAGTTAATGACAAACAACATTAAAAATTAGAATTAATCTCAAGGGACTTGATTGTACCGATATTTCGTCGAACAATTTTCTTAAAGAGGACACATCATTTGGTTTGCGAACTGTTTCTAAATTTAATAAACGGTTAGTACGAGCGGAAAATTATTTTTTTTTTAAATATAAATAAAACCTTAAAATTTTAATTGATTTCGCATAATCTTCGTAAGTGATTGTGGACCGCTTGTGGGGAGGGGAACTCTTGTTGCCGAATCACTATGTAATGTTTTAAGGAGATTAAATGTTTCTATATCTTGAAGAGTTTGATTTTCATAATCGCGACTTCATACTGAAGCCTAAACATTTGAAATTTATCCTGTCAATTTATTTAAAGAAATACGCGGTAATTTTGTGGAAGATTTTATATCACTTCTTTATATTCTATTAATACTAGATCGATTTGAAATGGATAATACTTCAGTCTGATGTTAACTTAAATTTCCCAAATATCTACTCGGGATCCACAGAGCACAATGGATTCATTATATTCGATTGCTCCTCGAATTTCTGCCTCTGAATTATTTACACCCATTGGAACTGCAATTATTTTACCTAAATCTTCTATCATTACTTGTACTGCCAAAGGACTGAATTAAAATAATTTATCCAATTTGAATTACAAAAATATTTTAAGTTCATCATATATCTTTTTAATTTGGTGAATAAAGTGAGAATAGTTGTCTTTTTAATTTTATTCATTTTAAAATGAAATTTTTCACTGTATTCATTGTGGCAAGATATTTTCAAGAAAAGGTAATAAAAATATTCCACTCACCTCTTAACCGATTTTATTTTATTTCTCATCCCCCAGCATCTGATGCAGTCAGGCGAGATCAATGAATCCGCCGACTTTCAAGAAATAAATTACTATTCGTGGATTGCAATAAATTTCTTCTCTGGTAAATTCTATGCAATATCTAAAAAACGCTTTTAAGAAACCTCATGAATATGGCATTTAGGGGAGGTGGGGAAAGAATTTCTGTTCTCAGAAAAATTTATTCTGTTAATGTAACACCTTCAAATCTTGAAATAGTGGTTTGAGCAGCTCTGTCGCATGGAAGATCAATAGTACATCCTGGCTTTTAATGTACAAATAATGGAAAAGAGGTTCTCTCCCACATTTGCCAAATTTATTTCTTTTCTTTAAATATAATTCTATAAATTTCAGTGCAGTAGAAGATAAGTTAAGATAGTTGCAACCCTCCTTTGCTAGCTTATCCGCTATTTAGTTGCTATGCATGTTCATATGTGACGGGATATATTGAAAATTGACATCATGTTCTTTGGAGATAAAGTTTGAAAAAGACTGTATAGTGATATACTCTTGTCTTGTCTCCAATAAGCATCCAATTACTAAAATGTTGGAGAGAGAGCTGCGACTATCTAATAAAATCCGCCATTCTCCGTGCTCTGCCTCGGTAACGATAGCTTTAAGTCCCCCATATGCTGTTTACAAATAATCCTCTCTCCCTAAAAACAGAGCAGTATTTGAGATTATAGTGACAAAGAGTAAAGTTGCCTCGAGGAGTCTCAATGTAAATGCCACTATCATCCAAGTTTCCAAACTTATTAAGATCTTGATGGCATTTGCAAGTACGTGTCTTAACACTAGAAAGACCGGAATTTCGATCACCCTTAACCGTCCACCGGTGTCGATTCGATTTCGGTATCGTTTCGGTTTTTTCGATTGCCTGGAAGGCAGCGTTCACCGGCATAGCGTCTAACAAAAATACGGCCATCATGGTCCCACAAATTGAAGCGTGATTCATCTGAAAAGACTACTTGGTGCCAATCCGCTTGCCAAGTTCTGTGCTCATGAGCCCATTTCAGACGCAGCCATCGATAGTTTGTCGTGAGGGGATCCTGTATAAAGGCACCCTTACACTCAATCCACGGGGCAGCAGACGTCGACGAATTAACGAAGCTGACATTAGTACACGTGTAGCAGTAGACCAACGTGCTGCCAAATATCTGGAGGAAGCTGTACGGTCATTCACCGCCATGCAGAGCAGGTGTCGATCGTCTTGCGCTGATGTCACCTTCCTTCGTCCACTGCTAGTTTTTAGAGTTGTTCTGTGTTCATCGGTCCACTGCTTTTAAACTCGCATCACTGTGAAACTGTTCCGCTGCACACGAGCTCATATTGTGCAATGGGAAAATCCTCCTTCTCGATGGCCGATAATCCTCCTACTGTCAAACTTCGTAAGTTGTTGCAATTTCTCCTTATTTCGTCGTGGAGGTATACTTATGTCTCACTAAACTTTCGCCACCAATAAATAACCATTAACACTTTTTAACGTCCCGCTACAGTCCTCTGTTTATACGCTTTTAGCATCAGTTCAGAGGGCACTGCGCACGCCATGCATGTGCGGTGGCTCTAAGACTTTACTTTTTACTTAGATTCCTATAATGATATTTGCAGTAAAGTTCATGATGATTCTTTCATGGTGTTGCATTTTTTACAAACAGCACTGTATCTATTCTGAAATCATTTACACGTTTCCAGCATATTTACATGTATAATTCATTCAAGATAAAATTGAATTACTTAAAAAGTTATTATATTTACACACACACACAGAGAGAAGCTAGCTTAATCTATATTATAGTATTATCTTTCTAACATCTAAAGTATAGATGTTACAAATCCATTGGTCCAGGAGAAGCCGTATAAGCCATTTAATTCACTTCAAAATTGGATAGCACCCATATAAAATTTCCGCACCAATGCTATATGTTTATTTTATAATTCATTTTGGCATCGTTTATTGATCTAATTCATCATTTATTAGATAGTTAGCAATGCACCTCTATCTTATCACTTTTTATTCTAGCTGTTCCTTTCCTTGTCCGAGTTGAAATATCTAATAAAGAGGGTTTTTCAGCTAAACTAGAGTTTTTCTCTCTGGTGTTTGTATTCTAGAAAAATCTCCGTTCCTTACACTTTAATCCAATTCATAAAAAGCATTATTAGTGCAGCGCCCGGGGCGTTAAATACATGAAAACCTCGGATTTCAGTTACAGTGAATGAAATTAAAAAATTCAAAATGGAATGTTCAGCTAATGATACATATAAAAAAGTTTACCTATTAAAAAATTATAACAGCAATAAAATAATTATTAAATAAAAAAGACAATTATTAATAAAATATTTGTTTATTTAAACAATGTATATTTTTATATTGTTACGTAGATCGGGGTTCGAGGATTTTATGCAAAAGCAGTCGTAAGCAACAAGAGAGTTCTTTGCGAGCGATGCGTATTTATTGGCGTAAATCAATCCTTAAAAATACAGGATTCAACAGCAAAGTTCACAGAATAAATAACAGAAGGATTTCACACCTTCAACAGCACTCAGACACAATAAGCAGTGTCTAAAATACACGTATGTAAATGATTATTCACAAGCACAGCCGAGCTGATTAAGTTCAAGGCAAGTCTACTAATCGCTAATCAAAACAATGCTTACTACTCGCTGGTTGAGATCAGACTGACTGCTGCGGCGAGTATCGCTCTATTTATAGCAGAGGCCGAAAATTCTGGAAAGATGCGCTAGCGTCACAGATCGTGAAGTTATACTGTATTTCTCTACTAATTTCTAGAAGAATCCAGAGGGTCCCGAACTCGCCAACATGGTCGCCAATGTCGCCAACTTGGTCGCCAAAAATGATGCCAACTTGGCTCTAACGCCAATATTTCGCCAAGTTCTCATTGAATCGACATTATAACGTAAGGGACGGCGTTGCTTGTGAATATTACAATTTTATCATGAAATAAATATAGCATAGAGTAATATAAAGGCATTGCACATCCAAATACAAATTATTTACATTATTTTATACAAAATTCGCGTAACATTATATATAACATATCTTCTTCGACTTCATTTATTTGAATAATAGGTGGTGTATTGGAACAACTATTTTCGCTGCACTGTAGACATTCTACACTACAGTATAAGCTACTCTTTCGACAACCACAAGCAGCCGCACATCCTTTTTTGCGATTACAAAATAATATTTGCACTAGATGATCCGGAGCTGGCAATTGATTCATTGTTATTGGGATGAGCATGTTATTGAAATGCTTCCATCCCCAATTATCAATATCTACGTCATTTCCTAGCCATATCTGGATTTGCAAGTACACTCTTTTTAGAGGTTCAAATGCTGCATCAGTTGTAGGAGGTAACGATGATAAAAGAACACTTGTATTTTTTGCCATTGCTTTTATGAAAGAATTGTATCTCCATGTATTCAAATCTTTAATTTTTGTCGATGCTCCGTGTAAACCCAAAATACATGTTACACCCGCTTGAAATATATTATTCGAGTTTTCGTTGACATTTTTGAATACTTCTGCTGATTCGTGAAGATCATGAGATTCCTCAAAATTTTTGGCAAACTTAATTTTACCTTTATTGAAAAACGCAGATGTAGTATCACAACCCGTAAAAGCATGTAAAAAAAAAGAATATGTTCTCTTTATATTTTGGGAGCGTTTCTTTTAAACTTCTCGAAGAAAATATTTTTTGTTGGACTTTGCCTTTGGATGGTTTCAAAAAATATATTTCACGATCCTCATTCACTAATGCCGTTAATATAACCAAGACGTCAATGTCTTCTGAAACTATAAGAACATTGTTTGTTTCTAAATTATTTGCTGTATCAACAATTAATTTGTCTGCATCGCTCTCCACTTGGCATGTAAAAATATTGTTATCAGCTAATTTAATTCTCCATATTTCTATCAAGCGGCTTTTATTTTTATTATTAAGCAAAAATTTATCTTGAGCTATTTTCAAAGGCATATTTTCATCGAATTCAATGTCTTCACATTTATTTTTCAATGCACGACGATTCCTTTCGGCTGACTTAATGCCGTCTTTCTTATATCCATCAAATACCACGTACGTGTTATTATTATAATTATTTTTAAATATCTTACATAATGCTCACATACCATTTTAAAGGTTTCATTCAATTGCCATCTGCAACGATGTAATAACATGCCTCCATCAATAACATAATGAACATTTTCTACACCCTTTAAATTAATTGAAATTTCCGGGAATAACTCGTAAAAAGTTGACTTTTTGGTCTTCCGCAGTTCACCAACTTCAAATAGACAAAGTGGATAGGGTGCCAATTCATAATTCATACAATTTTGAAGCTCTTCATCGGTCTTTTTTAAAACACAAATACGTAAGTGAGGTAACAATCCATCCTGTAAGTCGTTCACTTCAGCAGTTCTCAACGTGGTTACTTTTCTACTTATTTTTATAATATCACCCAAATCTGAATTGTTTTCAGAAGATGAATCCAATTTTTCACATATTATGCAGCTATGTTCATCAGTCATTCTAGTTGTCGTTGGTTTATCCATTGTTCGAAAACTGTAATAGAAAATAATTAAATACTTCATTAATTAATTTATTGCATTTTATTCATTATTATTTTTTCACTTGAATTGACCTTTAATCATCAATTCAACTATTATTTAATTGATCTTCTAATAATTAACTGCATATTTTCAATCTACTTACTTTAAAGAAGAAATCAAAATTCTTATGTAGAAGTTTGATAGGAAAAAATCGTTTTTCAATATAACTTCCGTCAGAAATATACAAAAATTTTCGTAAAATCACCAAATTTCCACTTTTAAATATACACAACGTGCACAAGACACATGTCATTTATAACTGAACTAGCCCGAAAAATTCCTTTCAGATGAATCTTGCAGCTGCCGTTCTCCCTTACTACGTTGTCAAGGTTCCTACATCCCTTCACACACTCAGGTATGTTTGGAAGATGTTCATTTATGTAATCTATGTCTACTTAGGTGAAATCAAACGTATACATGAAAAAAATATTATTTTAAGTAGAATTATATATATATGCTAGAATATTAATTGTTTATATTTTTTGGTTTAAATAATAAAAAATTAAAAGCACAAAAAAATTTTGGGTAAACTTTGTAATTTACAGCATAAAAAACAAAATCCTACTTCAACATATAAAATCATTCACTGTAACGAAAGTCCGAGGCCAAAATCCCCGGGCGCTGCACTATATCATAGTATTTAATTTTATCAAATGAGTGTGTTAGATCATGAACTGAAGCTGCACCAACGCATTTGATTTCTTTTTCCTTTGTCACGCGTTTCTATTAATTTAAAGTATCTGGCAACACAGATTTGTCTTAATTTGATTATTCGCGATACGTTCTTATTCGAATAGAATCATGGAATAAAGTGAAGTATGTCGAAACTTTGTTCTTGGGGAATTCTTAATGCCAGAATTCTTACTCTGTCCAAATTCTATTCGTAATGATTTATTCCAAACTATTCAGTCCTGTTCTTCGATTCATTAGATCATTTGTTTTTAATTTTACAGTTCGCTAATTTTATTTAATATCGAATCTGTATCTACATGAGGTTTTTACACCAATTTATATTTTATCAATTTTAACGCGAATATTTTCCACAGTTTTCCCTTCTTTCCGTAAAAATGCTATGAATCTTTCTACCACACAGCCTAACCTACAAATATTCTAATTTTTGCTTTGGGCTGTATAATTCAATCCTATAAACATTTTGAACAGTTGTGCACCCGAGAGGAGGGGGTCCTCAGGTCCAGACCACTTTCCTCAAACCCTTGATTTTTTTCGATTGATTATGATTTTATGAATATAGAACGTAAAATTTAATTATTTGTTACTGTTAATTAAGTTTATTAATTAATTCTCATTATTCATGTAAGGTTCACTTTATATCGGTGAAATAATTGTTATCGTTTTGCTTATGTTTATTTGTGAAAACGAAAGTTGGCATCAATGATGAATAGAGATGGTTGTAATTGAACTGTATTACGATGCCGCATTTTAATAAACGTTTATGCTTTAATTAGTACTTTAATTCGCATGCTAAAATCATTCATATATGTTGATTCTAAATCAACCTTATATTCAATAATTAATTTTGTATTGTTTTTTGTTCCCGCAAAATCGACAAAATCAAAAGAATATATAGGGGGGCGTATTGGAGCATGATTATAAGAAATGTGGACTTCCGACCATGTGTGTGTGTGTGACCCCCCCCCCTTCTTAAAAAATTCCTGAGTATGCCACTGATTTCGAGCATACACATCTGTTAATGAAACGAATATACAACAACGTCTAATGGAAAATTATAGCCTGGCCATATTTCAATAGGTGTTTTACCCTCTGTTAATTAATAAATGCATCAGGTTTTAGTGTTTACATACACGGGTAGTGCTTCGGCTTAAAGCCTTGATTGTAAACCACTATCTTGAAGCTTGGTTCTAATTCCATCCAATCTTGATCTGATAGGACTAAAATACATTAATTCTGCCGTTCCAGTTAATTCTAGCATGCATATAGAAGTTGTTTCATTTTTAATACCTAACTCACTTAAAAGTTTCTTAGTATCACTGACAAAATACCCCATTTCATTGTCTTTTCTAATACTTTTATATTAGCTTTATTCCTAGTTCACTTATCTTCTCTATTAAATGAGTATTTTTTTTTAAATATCGCAAATAATTCATCTTTATTTTTTTTAGTGTAAATACATCTACTCTTCTTGAATGATCATCAATTATCGATAAAAAATATTTACTTCTCCCCAAAGAATAAAAAGAAGCTGACTCATAAATCATATAAATTTTTTCTAGATTTCGTTACTCGTTTGTAAAGATATAATTTTTCTTAAAGGACATTCTAGTTCCTTTATCCATACTACATGCTATTAAGGCCAATCTTCCTTTTTAATATTTATTATTTTCTAATCCTTTCACTGATTTGTATTTAACTTAACTCAGTGGTGCAGCAGCCCATGAGGGCCAAGGCCTACTGTGCTCAACTCAGAAAACGTGATCTTGACCCCTGAGGTACACGAGTAGGTGTTCCGGTCAGGTGGTCAGTTTGACGCGAAACCCCCAGTGTTAAGTTCCAAAAAAATCTTGGTACTCATTTATAGATCCACTGAAAAGATGAAAGGCTGAGTCGACCTTACTCAACCTGGGGTTTGAACCTCGGATTTGTGGTGTGGAAACGGGATGCGCTGACCACTCAGCCACGGGGTTGCTTTATGTTTACTCTCTTCCTTTATCTAATGGGAATATTAAAATAGACTATTTTCTGTGAATTAGATTTAAACTTAAACTAGTATACATTACATTTTCTCTATTAAAAGATAACCACTTACTATATGCAGAAAAAAATATTCATTGTTAGAATTAAACGCACAGATTACATTATTTTTCCAACATTTCTAGATTCAGAAATTTTCATTTTAGCTCCAATTATTAAAGAACATATCTTCGAAAATAAGTCGGGTGCTACCAATAATATATTTAATTAAAAAAAGTCAATATTATCTTCCTCTTTTACTTCACACATTGGTGTTTCTTATTTGCAAGGAATGCTTCAGTGACTGAAAGTTCCTTAAATCCCATAAAATAATCAGCTTCATAACAAAAGGGAAAAGTGGTTGTAGAGTCGATCAGGAATTGCTTTGTATCCTTGGATGCTTCAGAAATTCCGACTGACTGATTAACCCCACAAAGTCAAAATTCACAATTGACAGTTTTTGGTTCTTTTCCTTACTTCTTGAAACATTGGGATTCCATGATTCCCTTACAATAACTCAATAATCACAAAACACAGTCCTAATCTCTTAGATTTTCCATTTTTCTTATAATAATTAGAATTTCTCAGAGTACAGCACAACTCTATTGCGATCAAAAGTCTTTTTTTATTCATTTCTCTTTGATGAGATAAATTATCATCATATGTATTTTCAGTAAAATTTAGGTTCAAAGGTTTTTCTGTTTTTATTGTATGAACTCTAGCTTCTCGTTTGTTGTCTTTCAATTTTCAAGTGAGTGAATTTTTGATTCGTCTACCTGTAAAGCCTTTAAACAAATTTATCATATGCTGTTAAAAGTTCAGTAATTCTAAGACTAGCTTCTTAACTTGGGTTTGCTTCTCACTAACTCTCTGGCAAAAAAAATGCTAATGGTTGCCTTTTCCGTGTTACAACATAGTTCAAAGAATTCTTCTATTAAAACTAGGTCCGTGGGTAGCCTAGTGGTTAGAGCATCGGACTCCAGACCGGAGGGCCTGGGTTCGATACCCGATGACACTAAATACCACCGAGTACACACGGAGTACGTGCTCGTTAAATCAGTGGGTCCGAAAGTCTTGTGGGCGGTCGCAGCAGAAACCACGAGTGCAGGGGGCTAGAGAATATTTCCCTCCCCTTCAGTTCCATGCCAAAATTGTGGAGGTGGAGATAGGTAGTGTCGCCATCTATAGTTAAGAAGTCCAACCTGCCTCACAGGCAATGACAACTTTCATTCCTTCCCTTCGGGAAGGACACAACAACAACAACATCATCTATTAAAACTGCTAATCTTGCTCTTGAAGTTGATTGAAATAAGACTTAAAAATATTCCATGCATGTTTACCATCTCTGGTGGGCCAAATTAATGATAGAAGTTTTATTTCAAACCTTCCTAAATTGTTCTATAACATCTCTGTGCTCTCTTCAGTAGTACACGAATCTCTCTTCACCACCAATAGTTAAGTTCAACAAAACTATCATCCCCATTAATAATACTTTCATATGTTCTTCCGATGTTGTGTAGTTAGATGCCTTCGGTTAATCAAACGTCACAATGGACCAAAAAGAATGTATTTTAAGTTTGGGGGATTTTTGACGAAACCTGATGAAAAGTACTGGAGCCCATAATTAATTTTGTTTAAATACATATTTTCTCACTCAGATACCAAGCATTATTTTAAAAGAAATATTTTTTATAAAGGAATTTTAAAAACATTTTTACATTACATTACTACTGCTACGTTCTTAGTAGAGCTCGAACTATGAGCTCGCCATGTGACAACCAATGAAATTTCGTTTCAATGAAATTCAACCAATGAATTTTCGAACCGATTGATTTCCATATCTAACAGTGCGTCGGCGAGATTCTGCACCTCGTAGAATTGTCGTTTATTTCACAAATCTCTCGGCTTACATTTTGACAGGATAATGTTCGACCACATATGACAGGCATTTTTACTATTTGTGTTAATGTTTTCCAATACGAATGCAATTGTCAGGTATCTCCACAACAGAGCCCTTTTGAGATCTGATGAATATCCCTGGATCGTTCAGATCTAACTCGTCAGATTGAAAAGTGTATGACAGGCAAACTAACAAGAGGATATCCAGCAAAACTCTCCACGTAAATATTCAACCGGGTAAGCTTTCATCGGGGCTAGAGCTGGGTCAACGCATCATTGATTTTTTTCTTCCATTTTTTGCCATCATTTTTTTTAATTACAATCCGTATAAACTAAACTTAGTGGTGCAACAGTCCATGAGGGCCAAAGCCTACTGTTTCCATCTCAGTATACGTGACCTTGGGCGCTGAGGTGCATAAGCAGATGTCTCCATCAGGTGGTCAATCTGAAGTGGGTGAAGTCTGGGGGGTTAGTCCCCAAACACGCTTGGTACTCATTTATCGATCCACTGAAGGTATGAAACGCTGAGATAATCCCTATACTTTCTATATATCTTTACATGGCTGATTTATTTTAACATGATTTAAAACAACTTATTGTTAGGCAAAAAGATAAGAATGAAATTTATCAATTAACTGATATTTTTTTTTAATTTCTGAGGTCCTTAAATTTGATTCTGAACTGAACAGTTTGGGAAAATATTTTTTTTAAATATTGATTCAAATGTAAACTTCGCCAGTAAAACTACAGCAGGATTTAAAGATTTACTAGGAAGATAAAAAAAAAAACTTACAAAACCAAAAAAAGTAAAAAAAAATATCTATATATATTATTAAAAACAGCAGAATTTTTGTTAAAAACAGGTAAATTCCAGAATATATTTCAGAAAATAGTTAATTTATCAGAACACATTATTAGCGAATTAAAATCTTCGTAGTAATCACGTATAGTTGAAATGGTAGAACTTCATAGAATGGATAGAAACCCTGATTCATTTCACTATAAATAAATTGTTATCGATATGAAGCAAGGGATATATTATAATAATTATTATTATAATAATTATTATTGTAATATTTTTATTTTATAGTTTTGATTCTTTCTTGAGGCAATATATGTATGAGTTCTAATATATGTATGCATATTATGCATATATATTTTACCTTTATGCGTACACATGTAAACGCAATATACACCGAAGAGCTAAAACATTACGAACACCTACTCAATAACACCTTATACCACTTTCTACCTACAAAATAGCTGCAACTCGCTTTGGCATGGATACCACAAGTTCTTAGTAAATGATTGGAGACAAGTTTACCAGTTGTCTAAGCAGTGGTCGTGTACAGCCGAGATATTCCTACATGAAGATGTTTGATCAGTGAGCTGCCTTTATATGAAAACCCAAATTTGCCTTGTCATATCAAGATCCGCAGAGTTAGGTAGCCAGTATAATAATTAGAACTCCTCTTTATGTTCCTCGAACCCTTCTACCACAGTTCTACCCTCTTAAAAGGGGATGCTGTCCTGCTGGAAGATTCCTTTTCCAATTGGGAAAGCAGACACTATACAAGGGTGCAACTGATCCGCAATTATGATCAGATCATCTACAACTTTCATGATCCCTTCCACTAGAACTAACGGTCCCAGAGTCTCCCACGAGAACGTTCTCCCAAAGCATAATACCACAATCCCCAGTCTGTGAACATGAAGTGAGAAACAATTCGACTGTGAAAGTGTATGCTGTGTTCTCTGACACAACTATAGACGTGATGAATGAGAAATCGTGATTCATCCAACCAGGAAAGTCTCTTTCGTTTATTTATGGTCAAGTCTCAATGTTTCCGACTCACTCTAAGCGTAGTTGGCAATGATGCTTGGTCAACGTAGGCCCACTAGAGGGACATCTACTGCTCAGTCCCATATCCAACAGTGTCCGCTGAGCTGTATGTCCCGAAACACTGGGACTTGCATTGTATTGAGCTGTCAGTTGAATCACTGTCTAACACTGATTTTGATTTATCAAGCGGAACAATTTCTAACGTCCTTTGTCTCTGATGACGCGTGGACGTCCAACAACTAGGTATGTCCACTTCTGGTTTCATCGTTATATATTTATCCACTTAGTACAAATACTAAAAACAGCAGAAAATGAACAATCTACTAGACATGCTGTTTCGTACCAGATACTCGTTCTGAGTCTTCGGGCTATTACAATCTGCTCTCTTTCAAATTCGCTTAGACCAGTCGTCTTTCACTTCACTCTCAAAAGTAGGTACAAGAATGATAGCTTACCTTCTCCAGAAGCAGTTAAATACTGTTCTTTTTTTTTAATCACATGGCTTTCATGTCATCTAGACGTATTCATTGAAACATGTGGATGCATTCATAATGTTTCGACTCGACGATATATGTCTGTATTGTATATATTAATTTTACTAATTGAAACTTTTTTAAATTTAATATTAATATGTTAATAATATAAATTTTAACATATTAATGTAAATACACATGAGAAAAAATACAGTTGATTTTTCATCTAATTTTATACAATTTTTAAAAAGTAACATTTATTTCATCTTGTACCTTTTTTGAAAAATGTGTAATACATTTCTTTTTTAACTGCTCCTTTTTCTAACGCTTGATCTGGGAGTATTTCTACGGTATGGTTGCATTTCAACTCTTTTTAATTTTCTATTTAAACTTACTGCTATAAAAGTATAAGAATAATATATTTTGGATTTCAAATGAAAGATGGGTCCGATTTCAATAAATGTGAAAGAACATCGTTCAGTGACCCCCTGAGAATATTTTAAGGGAAATCATTGTGGTCATTGGTGGAAATTTCAAAAGATTTTTTATTATGATCTAAATTTGATCAGGTTTTTCGAAAGAATTGCTAGTCTGGGAATATAAGACCTAATCTTTGAATTATAAAAGTCCTTTTTGGGTTGTGGAAACTCAGATTTAAAAATTAAAAAGTATATGACTAGAAAAAAAATTTAATGTACGAGGGAAAGTCAAAAAAAGTAAAGGGACTTCCTTGCAACTTCCTTTTCAGCTAGTATCCAGGGCTGAATGAAGGGTGGTCGGCAACACTTCTATACCAAGTGTCACTCGACTTCTGTCGTAGTCGTTGGAGTCGACCGTTCAACAAGGCAGCTCCATTGTCGATATGCACCAAGGAGGACAGAAGAGCTGTGATTCGCTTTCTATTTGCGGAAAGTGTGAAACTTTCGCTGGATACTAGCCATCCGTTCCACCACTATACCCTCAACAACTTGCACATTTTCCTCAATGGTTGAAGTCGATGGTCTGCCTGACCTTTCATCGTCACATAAGGAAGTTCTTCCCTGTTTGAAGCTTTCTATTCATTCGCAGATCTTGCTGCGAGGTAAACAACCACCATCATACTACGTTTGCATATGATAAATAATTTCCACAGGTTTCACACCTTCCGCAAGCAAAAAGCAAATCACTACACTCATTTCCTCCTTCGTACAGATCGACAATTTAGCTGTCATGTTGAACGGCCTGGTGCCCTTCAACGACTACGATGGAAGACGAGTGACACTTGGTATAGAAGTGCTGAGGACTACCCCTCATTAAACGCTGAGTGAGTGAATATTAACGTCCCACTGTTCAGCTACACGAGGGCTTTTGGGGACGGTCCGCGTAATTTTGAACCATGGTCAAGTGGAGCGGATGACACCTGAGCTGCCACCCCCTCTCCTAACTACCACACCACACCAACGGGAGGATGTTTGAGCTCTCGACAGATTTAGCGTGCATCACTCCCCTACACGGCGGGTCTTCAGTGGTACTGGGATCGAACTCATGACATGCTAGCCACAATCCGATGCCTAGACCACTTGACTACCGCGGCCACCATTCAACGCTGTATACAAGCGCAGTTGCAAAGCCTTGAAAAAGAAAATTGTGAATGTCCCTTTACTTTTTGACTTTCCCTTGCATATCTGTTTGTCTGCCTCATTTGAATCATTTAAATTCTGAAAGTTTTCAGAATGACACATCATAAGAACAGCAATATCTGTAGTCTTTCCAAATTTTGTTTTTAAAAAAACATATGTGACGCAATGTACCGTTAATTAATTATAATTGTCTTATCTGAAGACATTGCTGTGGACTCCAACTTGAAATAATTGTCATGTGATTCCATTTTTAACCACAATTTTAAAAATTCTGCAGGGTCTTCTCAAGTTTTTTTTATCATTATTTTTGAGTCAATGGAAGGAAACGTGATTTTTTTTTTCCGGAGATCTTTATTCAAGCCCTAATTTCACGAAAGATCCTTGTGTTAAATAATGGTAACCACTACGTGATAAATTAAATTGGATTTAAAGATTTTATCTGAAGCAGGTGAGTTCCAATTTTCAACTACTTTAATTGTATTAACCCTTTCAGGACCATAAGAGTATGTAAATGATTGAGTTTTTTTTTAACATTTTTAAACCCCGTGCACCACGCAATGTATAACACGAGGGCATACAACACAGACAGAAGAAAGGATTACAACACAAACATCCATGCCTTCTCCGGGATTCGAACCCATTCCCTACGGCACCGCAGACAACTTCACTGACCACTATACCGGATGGGCGGCATTGAGTTTGTTTAGTCGTAAGATAAACAGCATTAAGAAACATGCATTGCAATGTGTATTTTTTTATTTTATTGAAACAGAAGTACCATAGAATTAATTGCCATTATCAGGCATTTGTTCAAATATACTGTATTATTGCACATAATTATATTTACGAAATAATGTCATGCAGTATATTATTTCATGGCACAATAAACTGAATAAAGAACGGAGTACAGCCCGCAAATGTTTTGTCACTGGCGCCAAATATTTTGGCAATTTTCCCCCCTTTGAACTTTCCCGTTCACGCAATTGTGTTCTATTTTGACACTATTTTCAAAAATACAGATAAGGCTTTAGTTAAATATGAAAATCACAATTTTAAAATGGGAAAAATGTTTCTCTTAGTCGTGTTAGAGTTAATAGGATAGAAATATCTGGAAATAATCACAAGTAATAAGAAACAGATAATTTTCAAATGTAACAAAACTAATAATACCATGAATAATAGTTAAAGTTTTGTTAATCGTTATAAGTATATGAAGCGTTATTATATCAAGTACGGTTATAATAAATACAGCAGTAAGATTTTCAGCTGCAATAAAGATTGATTGGTATGATATTCAGCAAGAATGTAGGTGAAATGGACGCAAATGAAAAAAGTAAAGATGAAACGGTATCTACTATATGACTTTAATACATACAACTATCAGTACATGAAAATAAGACAAAATAAGACAGAAAGTAAACTGAATTTTAAAAAAAATTATATATTCAGTAGGATCAAACATAAAACAGAACCTAAAATTTTATTCTAATACATGACACAGAGGATGACATAAAACGCACAATTTGCTTTTCAGCAATATTTTTAAATCAATAAAAAATTTTAATTTTTGGTTTTTTTCATAGTTTACCAAAATTTTCAATGTTTTTAAATTGGAATTAGAATGATTTGCAAGGGTTAATGACATACATTTCTAAATATTACATTTCTAATAATGACACTAATACATACACTTATAAATAATAAATTTCTAATAATGACACTAATGCATTCATTTCTAAATAATACATTTCTAATAATGGCACTAATACATACATTTCTAAATAATAATATAATTAATAAGATTAGCATAATGGATGCGCATAGTATTTACAAACAGTTTATCCTTAAGAGTTTGGGATTATTTTGTTAAGCAACAAGAGCTAATGTCTTTAACAATTTAGCAGAAATAACTGCAATAAAGTCTATGTAACAACAGAAAGTAGAACAACTTATTATATGCAATTAGCACGTAGTACTCGGAGGGTATTACGTGGCATCGGGCATCGAACCCAGGCTTTCCGGTCTGGAGTCCGATGCTCTAACCACTAGGCTACCCACGGCCCCATCAGGTATATTTGATGGGGGAAAAAATGAAATATATTAGAGAAGACAAATGCTTTCATTTGCTTATTAAACAATCATCGTAAAATCACCAGGTATAGTTCATTTTTTTTTCCATAATATTTGTAAAACATTTATAGCAGAAATTTAAAATTATGTACAACTGTATTACATTTAAGTAAAATTTTAATTAAATATTTTATGCAAGCAATGGATGAATGCTGAAACAGATATTACTCTTTATAATACATTTCTGCATAAATATCAATTTTATTTCAAAATAAGCATAAATAACAGCAATGAACAGCTTAACCGCTACTACCGCTTAGAAAGAATTGATTAATGAAAGAATTTTTTCCCATGTCATTAATCAATGAAATAGTTCTCTTTTTCAACCATGAAAAATATTTTGGGAATGCACAAACAAATTGTTCACTGCAGAGCTTTTAATCTTTGAAGACACTCTTAGTCCAAGATTAAACCGGTCTTAAGGATAGCCATTGTTGCATTTGTGAGGTATTCAGGTACGTGGTTTTGTTTTGGTGGTTTTGTACGTGAATTTACGTTCTTATGTTGCCCAATATGTCTTGATATTCATCAATACAGAACATGTTCACCTGTTACCCTGAAAAACACATTTTCAAAACATGTCAGCCATTAAGATTATTTTATAACATGTAGTTTTGGATAGGGCACCACTTGCTAGTTATAATTCATGAACTCTGAAGTATATTTAAGTCACACATATACGATGACTACTGTTACACAAGTTCTTCTATTTTTCTTTTTCCTGGTGCAGTATTTTAAATGATCAGCGGTAGAAAATCATTTAGAAGCTGCTGGTCCAAATAAGGAGTGTACTCCGTCCAACTAAATGTTTATTAAGCCTGAAAGAAATTATATTTAAATTAAGATATAATAGATGAAATAGTTGCAATAAACACATTATTTTTCACAAATGTGCTGAATTTTTATAACAACTTTAAGTTTTCTGAACAGTGAAGTTTCATTATTCATCTTGCAAACAAATTAGATTTTAATAATATAAAAAAATAATTAAAGAAAACACTTGTAATTACAATATATGAGGTAACTACTTTTAACACGCTTTTATAAGCTTCACTTGTATGTAACGGAATCTTTGAACCTGATTTTTACCCATTTTATAAGGTCAGATTAATTCGAAATTTCTCCCACTTATCAAGGACCGAGGACAATACAACAATTTCATAATTTTTGTTTCATTTTTCTGATCAGTACATCAGGAATAACGACATCCTGATTTGGTGACTAATTCCATATACCCCTTCCAGATTTGGCTACTTATTGCATATACCATTTTCAGATTTGGTGACTAATTCCATATACCATTTCAAGATTTGGCGACTAATTCCAGATTTAGTGACTAAAAGATTAAGGTGCAACCCCTAAAACGAATACACACTTGTGGTTTAGAAATAAAACAAACAAAAAAGTGTTCTTTATATGAGCAAGGGTAGGTTGGGTGCGTCAGCTATTTCTTACCATAATATAAACAATTGTCCAGTTTTTCTGAAAATGGAAATAAAAAAAAGAGAATCTTGCATGGGGAAAAAATAATTTATGTTCTAACTGTTTTATTATTTATTTTTACAAAACAATACGTTTAGAAGTGATGATACGAATTAATATTATAGCAATACGTTTAAAAATTGATAATACGATTGACACTTAATATTTCTTTATTCTTAATCACCTTTCTTTAAAATAATTTTATTTATTTTGTTTTATAAATACAACTCGCGCTATCATGCAATACTTTTTAGTAAACTCTTCACACTAGAAAGTATAATATACTATTATTCAAATGTTCTCAGATCTCACTCAATTAATTATTAAAGAATATGTCAGAATACGGCTAAATAATAATAGACGCCAAATTGTTCAATTAGTTTATCTTTTTTTATTATTAATCACTAGATAACAGATTGTCAATCAATTATAATAAACAAATTTTTCAAAAATTTTGATTCAAGAAATTTTGATATATTTTACGTAAACTTTCAAATAGGGATTTTTCTGTTTACATTTTCTTCAATTATTTATTACTTTTTGATTAGTAAAAATTGCATGTGGATTTTGGGATAAAAATTATTTGCATGTCCGTAAAAAAACTGGATGTTTCTCATGTATATATAATTTGATTAATTTTTCGTTTTCATTACTTATTAACGACTTTCTGTTTAAAAAATTCACATTGTTCAAAATTTCTTTTTTTTTCTATATTGATTGTCCCTTATTAAAAAAACTAGAAGCCCATTTCATTTGTCGGTATGGAGAGTATGGATATTAAACTTTGGTATCACCCTTTTTCTTGAATGGGGATAAAGTTTTCAAAGCGCATTGGCAGTGTTAATCAAACAAAAATGGGGACAGCGACAAAAACTTTAAATTAAAGTTCCAATTTACTTAAATTTTAAAATTTTATTTCCATCTAGTGGTATTTTTAGTTCTCTGGCTTCACGGCACGATGGAAGCAATCTATATGGTATAATTTTGTAAACAAAATAAGTCAAAATGTTTTAAATTATAAAAAAAAGAAATATTTTTCACATGCTCAATGATAAACCTAACAAAAAAAATCACACCAACAATAAAAAGACAGCCCTACAACCATCAGTATCTAAGCTGCATATTATAAATTCCTGCTATTTATATAGTCCCATTTTTATTTATTTTCAAACAATTAGAGCGATAAGCATTTTATTGGTACAGTTTTAACAAATGGACTTTTGATTTTAAAGGAAATTTAATTATGAAATTAAGTTTTTTTTATTTTATTTTAATAGAATGTAAAAAGTGCTATTTAATATGAATGGGAAATAGTTTAATGAATTGTATTTTTTCTCGTGTTACTTTATCTTATATATTACTTTCGAATGTTTGTTTGTATTTTATATCTTATACAAATTCTCATTGTTGATCCTATTGCTTTGAATTTTTAATGAAGCTAGTGTTTTGAAGAAAACATAAGCATATTTCTACAAAAAAAGATATTTATTTTCTTGCGGAATTTTGTTTCTATAACTTCCTTTTTTTCTCAATGATGTTGCCAAAGACAGATGGTAGACTTGGTCGTCGATTTTTATTTTAAATCCCTCGTGCGTAGAACTGGAACTTTTTCAAACATATTTCTACACACACATTATTGTTTTTTATTTTTAGAATTGTGATTTCACTTGATTTTTGGACAATAACTTGGGAAGAAAACTTAAAGTATTTTAAAAATCAAGTTTATATAATTTAGATGAATAGGTTTGTTTTTCATTGATATTCAGAAGTGAAAGAAAAAAAAATTGAACAGTATAAAATAACCAATCTTAATTGTAGATAAAAAGTGTTCAATCTCTTGGTCATATGAAAAAACTATAAATCTACACCCAAATGTAAAAGCGAAACAAATTTTAAGTATCCACAAGCAATTGCATGAAATTTTTTATTGAAATTAATACTTTTAGATTTCATGCTGATGCATTATTTTTGGTTACCAGTAATTAATTAAAACAACCCCTTTTTTGACTTCTCTCTTAATATTTTTTGCTATCTCTTTTACCTTTAGTGTATTTCTTTTTTTCACAGGAAAACGAGGGATACTATATTTAAATAATCCCTTTGCTATTTTATTAACTGAATTATTCTTTCCTTGGAATCTAATTTACAGTTGATTTAAAATGCTTTAAAATATTTCTTGTAAAAATTAAACCTAATTAAATTTTTCGGAATTCTTCCATCTAGATTGTTACATTTTTCAATTCATTTGCAAGAAGAGAATATGTATTCCCTGCAAATCATTTTTTTTTTTATCAGTCTTCCTTTTAACCCTTTGTGACGGATCTATACGGCGGTTCCACTAAATTCATTTTTATCTCTTTAAGCAAAATATTTAATTCAACCAACTTTCATTGAGTAAGTAAACGTGATTTATGTAAATGAAGTATATTATATAAATTCGGTTTTCGGCGAGTTGGTAGGAAGGAAGCGAGTTGTTGACACGCTGAAAGTTGATACGTTGGATGTGTGCAAATAGGAGTTATCATAAGTTTGAGAATTAGTTGTTAGTTAAAGATTGAAAAGCAGTGGAATTAGATTACAGAGCGTGGAGCCAACGTCATTTGATCAAGCCGAAGAGAGTGCCTGGAAGTTTCCAGTGTAGGATCCGATGCATTAAAGGTTCAGGTACTGTGTATTTGATTAAGTAGAAGCTAGTTATTCGTTGTGCGACGTAGTTATAATTGAGCGTATTTAAAGCTGTCTTGGATTCAGTTGAGGGTCTGTAGTAGTATTCCCGTGTTAGAGAATCTCACCTCCGCACTCTACTATATTTCATATACATTAATTAGAATTATATTTGTGTCTGCTTGATAATTGTTATAAGGATTAATAAATTAATTAGATTGGAAATCATGTCTGTGGATTATTCTGTTCCTCCTACACATCTAGCCGGATTTACAGGTAGACAAGAGGGTGCCGAGGTAAGAGGGAACCGAACGTTGTCACACCTTTATCTACCGACGCTACTTATATAAGTACCACTCACTTTTAAAATTAATAGAATAATCATTTTTACGAATATTCTGACTATATTTAGGCAGAAACACTCTTACAGAATGCATTGCAGCACAGATTCTATGATGCATATTTTAGCGGGGAAGGTGAATATATATTTTAAAAACAAGTTGCGTTTTCAGCTGACATTTTGATCGGATTGTGAAGATTGTCATTTTTATTTCGAATAAGTGATTAATGTCAAAAGGTAAGTGTCATATTTTTTGTATGTTTAGTTAAGACCAGACCTTAGAAAACTATGTGACTATTTATTTTAAGTGTGCAGTGTGTATATAATTAGTTTTATAATTAAATAATTTTGTGTTACTTATAAGTACCGTCAGTACACTGGATGTTAGAACAAGAACTTTGGGGTTGTTTTTTGTTTCTTTTTCATCCGTGTAGCTTATTGTTGTTTTTTGCTGTGTTGTAGCGTCAGCACTATAGGTGCAATAGAGTTTTGCTTTTTTTTTTAAAGTGAAACTTCTTAGCGGCGTTGAGCACTTTTTGGTAGGGGAAAATCTTATGGGTTCGCGTCACCGACATGCTCTGACTGGCGCACACGCACTGTGCTGTTCGCCTTAACACTCTTTGGATGGGTGAAATCTCGTGCGCTTCGCGTCACCGACATGCTTATATTAGTATATCTGTAGCTATACAGCTGACGTATAGTGCTGTACATATCTTATAAGTGAAATTTGAATGGATTTAGTGAAAAGTTCAATGTGAATATACTATGGATTGCTCGTTGCGATTCCGAGAATGAGCAATACATATTAATGGTCGTCGTTTATATTTCGCCTGGAAAAATCTATGAGACAGATATAACAATTTTTATTCGAAAATTTGATGATTTTTCTAAAGAAGGTTCTGAAATACTCGTAAAAAGGTTTGGTGGAAAATATGATATGTACCGATATTTTTAAGTGGAGACTTCAATATTAACTTTGCAGATGATAAAAAGCTCCACTAATTGAATTTCTAAATGAAACACTTAATTTAAATATGTCCAATGATCGAAAACTCAATACTACAAAATATAAAATGACGATCGATTGCGGTTTTAACGCGATACTTAGATAAATTTGAATCAAACATTTTCCTTTCTTACTTTAGTTACCATAAGCTTATTGTATCTTTTTTAGAACAAAATGAAATAATTGAAAGTGCAAAAAATCTTAGTAATGTTGAAATTAATGATGACATGATGCTAACAATTAAAATAATGTTAAAAATCAAGTACATCGAAATTTAAGTAAATACAAATACTATCCATAAATAATGATTGTATATTAATTGTTATATTTCAATTGATTGTATTTATATTTGTTATGATCTTGTACAGCTCGAAAAAAAAATTTGAATAATAAAAAACCATATAAACATGCATTTAGTTGCTGCTCGGAGTGTCAATAGATGTGAAAACCAGATTGATGTTGATAATTTTTATTTCAAGCATCATGAAATTTCAAACTTTAATGCTAAAAGTTCTAAATTTTCACTTCTATCCGCAGTCTCTATAACTGCCAATTTTTTTGTCATTTCGTTTTAGTTTAACTTATTTATTTTTGCTTTTTTTACTTTTTCATTTTAACGTTTTCAAAAACTGTGATCTTTGAATCTGAGCTTGTTTTTTTTTTCTTACTAAACAATTAAAGGAAGTATCAGTAATTTATTCAAAAATTAGTAGCATTAAATTTTTTTTTACGTATAACTGAGATTTAACAATAATAGGAGGCTTTCAATGGGCCTTTTTCTCCAATTTTCTTAGAATGTCTGGACAAAAGAAGCTCAGTCTTCAAGAGACTGAATTTATTAAATTTATTACAGAAAGCAGCAATTTATTACCATCTGAAAGCAGCAATGCACTAACAGATGATTCTTCACATGAAGAAGTCCCAGCAAATTATCTGCTGGAATTTTCGTTAGATTCTTAAGATGACGATCTACAGACTGAACAAGACTCTTGGTGCAGTAGTTCATGTTCAGAATATACAGCATTTCTTACCCCAGGATGCAGTGATTTAAAAAACATTGAATTGAAACCTCACTCAAAATGTACAAGATGTAATGATTTTTTGTGTATTAAAATTAAAATGTTTCTTTGAATATCATCAAATTAAATTTGTGTAAAACTTGCTTTTAATGTGTAAAAAGAGTGAATGAATTTTTCAAATTTTATAATTTTGAAAAATAAATATTTTTTGCTGTAAAATAATAGTGTACTCTGGTTATTTAGCATTTTTAAGAATTAAAACTCCATTAAAAAAGCCATACGGTCATTTTGTATTATAAGAATATTTTAAACCTCCGTGAACTGATTGTACTTCGGAGTACCAATTTAATTAATTAACTCTAAAGGATTAAATTTCCCAAAGTTGACTATTTTATTTATTTATATCCCTTAATTTTCAATGTAGTGATTCAAAAAAAAATATTGCATGAAAAAAATTACAGTAAATCATAATGCGGTAGATAAAAGGTTAAACTGTCAGATTGACTCATATTTGTCTAGTATTCATTTAAAGAACTGTAATATATATATCAAGAGATATTTTGAATTATTTTTGAATTTATTTTAAAATCAAGGCATAACTTATAAAAGTCCTGTTGGAATGAATATCATAAAATTTTTCGCTTCTATCATACAAAAAAGAAATTTTTACATACTTTTAAAATTTTCAGTATGGAATCAGAATGTGTTATGTAAAGCATACTAATATATGAGAGAAAAGGAAAACTTCAAACACACAAAATTAGTGATTTTTTTAAATCTTTCAATAATATTTGAAGGTCATGAAATACAGAACCAACTTACAATCAGAGATTCAATGCATTTTAAATTCAATAAATCACTAATTTATCCTTGATAAGGCTAGGAAAAAATTTAATATCAGGCTACTGTTATTTCCTTTTTTTTTTTTTTTGTTTGTTTGTTAGAAAAGAGTATTTTCATTATTAAGAGTCAGAAATCGAAGTTTATTGCAACTTTTCTAAGAAAAACAGTTCATGAAAAATAATAAGAATAATGAATTGATAGATTTACGATATTTTTTCTTCTTCTGCACTACCTATTCTTTAATTCAAATTCTGAGAATCATTGGTATCTCATTACATTTCAATTTGACTGGATATAAAATCAACAGATATAACAAGGTTTCTTGTAAAATTATTATTCTAAAATTACTTTCGAGAAGAAAATTGCAAGATTCTTCTATTAAGGTAAAAAATACATGAGAGAAAAACATTTCATTGGTTAACTTTTCTAACAATACTCTTCATATATTTGATATATATATATATAAATGCATTTTTTAATGCAAGTTTAGGTAAGCTAACTTTTTCTTGTAATAAATTTACATATTCTATCCATTATTTTCAATAGGATTTCGCTCAGTATTATTAACAGAAAGAGCGATGGTTGGCTGGCCAGAAAACATGTAAAACCCACTTTTCTCAAAATTATTTTATAGGTAAGAGCTGTCCTAAGTCAGCAATGTTTATAACAATATATATATATATATATATATATATATATATATATATATATATATATATAAATTTTTAATAAGCAAAACGGATCACTATACTTTTCGATCTATTTACAAAAAGTTTTAAACAGTTGGCTCAGAACTAAACCTATACAAAAGAATTCTCGCCAACATATATATATATAAACAGTCGACTCTCGTTAATTCAAACTTTCGATAATACGCACCTCTCGCTAATTCGAAATATATGCTCAGCCCCTAGAAAAACTCTTGATATTTCGAACTAAAACAATACGTTTTGGTACACTTAATATTTCGAAGTACAACCTGAGGCTGGCCAGACTACAACACGCAATAATTCGAAGTTATCTTATAAAACTTTCGACAATTCGAACACTTACTATCGAGAGTCCTGTAGCAAACTGGTTGGAGCTTACATGTTTTG
>BMAO01038831.1:0-37413 GCA_019973975.1 Trichonephila clavata | reverse complement strand
GGGATAAAGTGATGTACACGGTAAGAGCCCGTGCACACAACGGGCTAATCGGATAGAAAGAGACCCATCTGTCGTAGCCTTTCGCTACCCCTATGATTATTAACTCCCTTTGCGTATTATCTAAATCTGAGTATGTTGGATTCATGATTAATGACTACTTAATTAATAATCAATATTATTTATTGATCTTTCTTAATAGAGAAATACACAAATATTATTCAAACTTTAAGAGCAACAAATTACAGTGGAGTGCGAGAAGAATCTGATTATGAACGACGGAATACTAACTGAAACCACGGAGAATAACGTATACAATCAAACTACGCATTTATATCTAATTTATGAAATAACTGACCTGATACCTTTTTCTAAGGCAGGTTTCTCTAATTCTGGATTGCTTTAAGGAGCGGCTTCAATCTTAGATATCTTTCAGTTCCGTCAAGAACCGAATTAATGAACCTTTTTCAATAGTCTTCTCCCGGCGAATATATTTCCACTAGATAAACTAATCTCAGATCACCTTCTTAATCAACCTCGTAATCATCCTCTTCTTCACTTCATTTCTCCCTTTTATATCTTTTTCGAACTCGCTAAACCCGAAACTATCTTGTTTGCATAAGTCACACTTTTGGCTCTCGGAAGATTGGTTAATATAAATAATATATTTAAAGATTTAGAGAGGTTAATGAAACGCGTAAGCACCCGTCACAACCCCCTCCGAGAAAAAAAGCGCTGACTTTATGAAGGTCTAAACGACCTACAAGAACTCCTTAATTTAACCTAAAAATCTGAAAAACAATGAACTACTGTTAACTCACGAACTTTAGAATGCCTGAAAATACTGAACTTGTAGAAAGTTTTAACTCACGAACCTTTAGAATGCCTGAAAACACTGAATTTGCAGAAAATTTAACTCTCTAAGTTAGAAACTTTTAATTAAACTAGCACACAGAAATGACTACTCATAGGGTACTCCACTCTAATTTATTGATCTTGTACAATATATACAATCCCTACAGTGCATCCCATTGGGGCGAAAATCAGGGGAAAACCTTTCCAGGAAAAAACCTCTGATCAAGCACTTTACTTAAGTGCTAATAAATATAAAATTTTACATTAATATCTTCTCACGACATCAAAGTTTTCATCGCATCACTATGTTCAGGGACTGCTGCCCTGAAAGGAAACCTTGTCAATTTTTCTAAAACATGACATTAAATGCACAGAACTTTTATACAACTTCCTTATTGACATAAAATATGGCATATATTATATTATATATATATAGTTTCATAACAAAATAACCTTCATCTGGTTTCATTTTCAAAAAATTCCCAATCAATCGCGCTGCGCTGTTAATGTTTTTTGTTAGTATTCCTAATTACGCCGCGCCCAGAAACCAGACACTACTTATACATCTTAATAATTACACACAAAAATATATACATTTTTTACATAGAATATATTACAACAAAGTATACAAGTAATCTCACATATAAAGCCTCGTCTTTAATGTGTAGCAAAACAATTGCAATTCAACAAGTGTTTTTCCACAATTTGGAAAAAAATTAAATACAAAAGCTTTTTCAACCGATATGAAAATACACAAAACGCAGTAACTTTTGTAGGTTAATTTTACAAAAAAAATAGACTAGCCCACATGGAAAATACTCCGAACTGTCTGTCAGAGGAAAAATAAACAAATTAGAAATATACAACCTGGCTAGTCTTTAGATCCGATCTGCATAGGCTTTGTCTCCAACCATGGCCTCTGTCCTGGATGACCTTGTCCTAGGTTGTCCTCTCTGCGCTCCACCATCTGGGTCTCCTCTTCCATTGAGTCCGTTAAAGTTGATATGCTGCTGAGGCGTTGTTTTCCTTTGTGAGAACTGGAACTTGGCTGTTGTCCATTCGATGTCGGCTCCGAAGGTTGTATGGACATCTCCTTTCCTGATGAGGTCTATTGTACTTGAATCTGTGGGATGGTCCTGGAACTGATCTTTCAGAACTATTTTCTTCCACCTTTCTATACCGCTTTCTGGAGGACGAGACGGCATTGACGAGAACAACCTTCTCTTGTCTCGGATACCTGGGCCTCTGGTCTCTTCTTCTTTTGTATGTTTTCTCTCCAAGAGTCTGGTATTCCTCTTTTCTCTCTTTCAGTCCAAAACGGTTTTTCTTCCTGAAACTATACACCTCACTCCCCGAAGAAACAGCAGACTCCGTTCGTCAACATTATTTTCTCACCTCCACTCCATCGCGTCTATTCGCAATTATATCTCTATTACCATCTAAATTTCCTGATTTCGTTCCTCTACGACAACCCCCATTACTCTACGATTGTACCAATCTCCAATGCCCATCATCCTACCTGACTGATGCCACTGCACCATGATCACTACTATTGGCACTTACCGACTCGGCAACACTGTCTTCTCTTTGATGGTATATTCTCACCTGGTCCACATTAACAGTTATTCTTTTACCAAATTTTAATATTACTAAATTATTATTATTTTTTACACTCAGAACTTTATATGGGCCCTCAAACTTTGGCATAAATTTACCCACTATTTTCTTACTTGTCGAACTTAACGGGTGAGTTTGAACTAATACTAGATCATCAACTTTCACATTACTTTCACGCCTCTTTTTATTATAATATTTCGCCCACTTTTCGTGCTGGCGCTTTGTATGAATTCTAGCCTCCTCAAACAACCTTTCTATGTTCCCACAAACTAAATCTGATCCATCAGTTAGCATAACTAAATTTTGAAAAGGGGTGATTAAGTTTCGACCTAAAAATAATTCCGCCGGTGTTTTACCCGTTGTCTCATGTACTGCTGTCCTAATAGCATATCCGAACTCTTGCAGAAATTGATCCCAGTTAGTGCGATTATCCGCGACAAAACTCGAAATCATTTTTAAAAGAGTGCGTTTAACTCTTTCTGTTTGATTAGCTTGTGGACTATATACCAAAGTTTTAACGTGTTTTATGTTCAACCTGCGACATACTTGCTCAAAAACTTCGGATATCATTTGGGGGCCGTTGTCGGTGACTAACTTAACAGAAGCTCCATAAAGCGAAATATAATTCTCAAAAAATGCATTGGCAATTGCTTTAGCCGAAGCTTTCCTTAAGTGAACTATTTCAATCCATTTAGAAAATTTATCTGTAATTACTAAAATAAATTTATAGTGTTCCGGACTAGTTGCCGGGTATGGGCCTAATAAATCTAAAGATACGATTTCATTCGAATAAATTCGTTACTATCGGAATTAATTGACCAGCTGGTAATCCGTTCTTATAATTAAATTTTTGGCATTGGTCGCAGGTTGCTACATATTTATAAATGTACTTCCTCATGTACGGGAGATAACACGCGTCTTTTAATTTTAAGTAGGTTTTCTTTTTGCCTAAATGGCCTGCCATCGGCGAGTCATGGAATTCTCGCATAACATCTTTACGTAATGTTTTAGGTATAAATACCCTTAATTCACCTAGTGTGGTTGTAAATTTTGCATAATATAGCAATCCGTCTATCAATTTAAAGTTTCGGGACCAATTTCTACAGATTGACTCATTAATGGAACTATCGTCCGGATTTTCTAGAAAACGAACGATGTGACCCAACTCCGGATCATTTCTCTGTTCCTCTCTCAACTGTTCTCTAGACGATAATACTAACGATCTAATCACCGCACAAGACACCTTTGGTTCTTCATTACTTATTAACGTGTTTCTAGACAACATATCAGCCACTAAATTTTGCGTACCTGGGCGATGTTCCCATTCTACATTAAAATTTGCCAACTTAAGCGTCCACCTTACCATTCTAGACGACAAATTCTTTCCATTCGTTAATTTGGTAAGTGCAGCATGGTCTGTTATCACTTTAACCGGCAAGGATCCGAAATACGTGCGATATTTATTTAATGCCCATATGACAGCTAAACATTCACGTTCCGTCACACTATAGTTTCTTTCTGCGCGGTTTAAAGTTCTCGAGGCAAACGCCATAGGCCTATTATTCTGTGTCAATACTGCTCCTACCACCACTGAGCTCGCATCCGTATAGAGTTCAAAAGCTTGGGAAAAATCTGGTAATTGTAACACTGGATCTTTTGTCAGTGCTTTCTTAATACGATCAAAGGCTTTCTGCGCTAATTCCGACCAACGGAACTTAGAGTGTTTTCGTTTTAAATTATATAAGGGTTCACACATGTCTGCGTAGTTCTTAATAAACTTTTGATACCAACCCGTAATTCCTAGAAATTTTGCTACCTGTTTTGCAGTTTTCGGAGGTTTCATTTCAATAATTGCTTTTACCTTCTCCTCATCTGTTTTAACTCCTTCTTTATTAATAACTAAACCCAAATAACGTAATTGTTCTTTCGCGAAATGACATTTCTCACGGTTCAACGTTAAACCAGCCTCCTGCAATAATCTGAATACTTCCCGTAAGTTTTCTACATGGCGTTCAAAAGATGGAGATGAAATAATCACGTGATTCATATAACAGTGGGCAAAACGCCCGAGAACTATCTTGAGAATCATTTCTATTGCCCTTTGAAAATTTGGAGCTGCCCCCGAAAGGCCAAATAGCATGCGAGTAAATGGAAAAGTACCATTTTTTGTAACAAACGCCGTTTTAGAAATATTTTTGGGGTCTACTGCCATCTGAAAGTATCCGCTGCGTAAATTAAGCGATGACATAATTTCAGTGTGTGGAATATTAGTGATCAAATCATCCATTATTGGTAGCGGATATCGCGGATATCTCGTGATCGCATTTAATTTCCTATAATCTATTGCAAACCTATAAGCTTCTGGGTCATCTAACGGCAACCCGTTTTCTTCTGACATAAAACAACTGGAGATGCGTAGGGCGATGTTGTTGAAATTATCGTTCCATCGTTCAACATCTTCTTAACATGGTAGTTAATGATACCCTGTTTGACCCTGTCATAGCGATAAGGTCCCGAAAAAACAGGAGGACTATCACGCGTGTCAATTTCATGACAAAACACATGTGTCAGACCAGGCTTAAGTGAAAGCAACCCATGAAATTCCTTAAACAAAATCTGTAATTTTTGTTTTTGTTCTGAATTTAACTTAGTGTTCGATAAATCTATCTGAACCGGTTCGTCCGAAATTGCCACTTTTTCAATTTGCGAATCCGGAATGATTATCGATTTAGACAGAAAGTCCAAACTAATCTTTGCATGTGACATAAAATCAATACCTAGGATGCATGGATATTGCATCTCAGCAATCACATGAAATTTCCACAACTTCGAAAATTCTCTTGCTTTAATTCTTAACTCAACTGTGCCTAAATTTCTGCATTGTGACTCTTGAGCTGTAACTACTTCTGCTAACGATTTCTTAATAGGACAGAAAGAAAAATATGATCGGGTATGTTTTTTCTGAAATAAATGACTTTTACGCACCTGTATCCCAGAGCGCTTTTAGAAACGTATCATGCAAAATAATCGGCACATACACAAGATCAACTGGTGATAATCGTAATGAATTAAGTTTAATTATATTAGGAGGATTTGACTTAACTAGCGATCGTTTACCTCCCGCAACACGATCGCTTAGAAGTTTAAATTGGCATTTCTTTGCCTTTCGCTGTTGCAATCAACACGCCTCCAATTCTGCTTTGCTGAATCATCATTAGGACCCTTCCAAACCACCATCCTACGGTTCTGATACAGGTCTGTTCGCTGATTTGGCTGATTGTAGCGATTTCCTCCCTCGAATCCTTGATTTTGATAATTACGACGAGAAAAATTATTCGCACCCCTGCCTAGTCCTCTTTGATCATTTTGACTATTTCCGACCCCAGTATCTCTCCAATTTCTATTATTCCTTCTTTTCTCAGGATTCCTACTCATATCCCAACTTCGTCTAACAAAATTATTACTCGAACCCTGGTTTTCCCTGCAACTATGGCGTTCCTCATACCGGTCTACCAACTCTACCAACTGAGCTTTCGTTGTGGGGTTTCGAACTTCTAAATAATCAATTATTTGGGGTTCTAGTCGCATTACTATGTGATCGACCAATTTTATTTCATCATAATTCAAATCTAAAGCCTTATGAATATTTAATAGTTGAAAAATAAATTCTGACGGGGCTTGTTGACCTTTCCGTTGTTTCGATGAAAAAAACTGAGTCTCTAACTCTGATTTATTCCGTATTACAGGAAAACTATCTGACAATTTCTTTTTAAGCGTTGCAAATGCAGTCGCTTCTTCATTTACACACTCGAACCCTATAACGTCAAACCAGTCTAATGCTCTCCCAATTAAATGACCTTTTAAATACGCACATGATAGATTCAACGGTATTTCATAGTAGGCTATGTTGTCATCTATATTAGGTATAAACTCAGACACATTTTCTTTACCCGAAAAAAATAATTCCGGCAAAACTCTAAATCCTGCACTTGCTATAAATTCCGGTATTTCGTATGGGCGCCAGTGTCGTAGCCTTTCACTACCCCTATGATTATTAACTCCCCTTCGCATATTATCTAAATCTGAATATTTTGGTTCCATAATTAATTACAACCAAATTAATAAATCAATCTTATTTATTTATCTTTCTTAATTGAGAAATACACAAATATTATTCAAACTATAAGAACAACAAATTACAGTGGAGTGTGAGAAGAATCTGATTATGAACGACGGAATACTAACTGAAACCACGGAGAATAACGTATACAATCAAACTACGCATTTATATCTAATTTATGAAAATAAGTGACCTGATACCTTCTTCTTAAGGCAGGTTTTTCTAATACTTGATAGCTTTAAAGAGCGGCTTCAATCTTAGATATCTTTCAGTTCCGTCCCGAACAGAATTAATGAATTTTTTTAATCGTCTTCTCCCGACGAATATATTTCCACTAGATTAACTAAACTCTCAGAATCACCTTCTGAATCAACGTCGTAGTCATCCTCCTTCTCTTCATTTCATTTCTCCCTCTTATATCTTTTTCGAACTCGCTAAGCCCGAAACTATCTTGTTTGCATAAGTCACACTTTTGGCTCTCGGCGGAGATTGGTTAAAATAAATAAAATATTTAAAGATGTGAGAGAAGGTTAGTGAAACGCGTAAGCACCCGTCACAAACTGACATAAACAAAGTGCCATTGTTCTCACGCGCATGCTTGGATTCAGAGTTCAATGAACCGGAGGGTGAGAGAACGTTTCCAGATATATGAAACGGGGGCGAGGGAATGTTACCAGATACAACACTAAGTAAACCTGACTACAAGAAATGGACAAGGAGAACGATCACTAACTAAACTCAGGCCGGTACTGAATCTACTATCTTAAATCTTAAATCTAATAATTTACTCTCATAAATTACACCTTTTAAACGCGCGCTAAGTTCGTGAAGTAATTCTCAAATATACAACTTACTTGACAGCTTCGCGGCTCCTTCTCCTTTTTACATTTACAAAACCTATAGACTTTATATAGTCTAACTAATTAACATATATCTATCTCGTGTTTTTCCTGAAAGGCTGTAAAAGTTTCCTAAGAGGTTTAGTTAGAAAATCTCGTGAAGAGCCCCGTCACAGAAATGGTCTTATAAAGGGGTCTTATTGGCCCGATATAAATTACGTTGAAAAATTTAAGTCTTAAACTAACTAGAAATCTTAAACTTGAGTTTAGCATTATTTTTTACATAACAATACGCAAAAAACACTCAAAACTACTAACTCAATAAATTTTATCACTCCCACGTTTTCCGCTTTTTCACTCTTTATATAAGGTGTACCCCATTTGGGCAATGACCAAGGGAAAACTTCCCACTGGAGGGAAAAACCCGGCAGTATACAACCCGTAAAACTTAAATATTTTAAACATATCTTGAGTTCACATATCTTTGTTCTTCAACACAAAATCTTCAAAACATCAGGGTCAACTACCCTGAAATGAGAACTGGATCAGTGGACGTACAACAAGATTCTTTGAACACTGTATACATACACAAACAATATTGAATTCACACATACTTAAATTTTCAATTACTTTACAAATTTCATCTGGTTTAAGAAAAACTCCCATTCCAATCACGCAGCGCTATTAATGTTATGGTCTACGCCGTGACCAAAAACCAGATATATACTAATATACACATCAATATGCCGATACATACACAATTATATACAATTTTCAAAACATTCATTATAAACAAAAAATACAATAAATTCTCGCACCCTTAGCAAGTCTTCCCACGTAGGAAACAAAAGTAAACATACATATGCTTTCCACAATTTAGAATATATTTAGGTATACAAAAGTTCATTTTTCACTCAACGTAGTGTGACTTTTGTAGTTAGTTATCTTTAACAAAACAAGACTAGCTTCTTGTAAAAATTCCCCTGACTGCCTATCAGTGAAAATATAAATGAAACAATACAACCTGGCTAATATCTTGTTTCTCTCCTTTCTGTGATATCTCCAATCTGAACCTCCAACGACGTGGACCTTCTGCTTCGTAGACTCTCCTCTGGCTCCTGGCGACCTGGTCTGTACTGTCGGCACCTTCGTAAATTATAGTGATGATCTCGCCCTGTTCGATCTCTTCTTCATCGGATTGATCCCTCCTGGTCTGGCAATGCATCTACTGGTGATCTGGACCTGGCTTTCCCATGAACCTCTCTTAAGTATCTGGAATTGCGTGGGGTGGACCTTCTTTGTTGTCTCCATTTTGGCTGAAGTAGCCTTTCTTCCTCTGGTTGCTGACGACCTCCTGCTGGAACTTGTCCACCGTAGTGATCTTCTATTCGTTTTTTCTTCCCTGTCTGTTCAGTCGGCGCAAAGGAGGACGGGAGCCTTCGCTTGTTCATCTCTCTGTGTATGGCTTTTCTTTACTCCTCCACCCATCTGACAGTGACTCTGGCGTCACTCTTTTCCACCTCCTTATGCTTTGGTTCTTCCTTTTTTTCTGGTGCAGCCCCTCAGACAGTGATTTAGGGATCTCACGCTTACACCGCACTTTTGGTCAGCTCGTGTCCTCTCCTTTATCCCTCTCTGATTGCTTTTATTCCCTACACCTATAGTTTCTTTCCTCTGCTGTATCTGTCTTCCATCCGACTCATTACTCCTAAGGCCCTGTGACCGATCTAATCCATATCGACTATCCTCAAAACTACTCGACAGATACTCGGATCCTCTGCTAACTGAACTATCTACCTCCACTACACCTTCATCACTTTTTCTCTGATGGTAAATTTGCACTTGGTCTATATTAACTCTAGTTCTTCTACCTACCTTCCAAATTACAACATTATTGTTTTTAACACTTACGACTATATAAGGACCTTCGAATTTGGGACAGAATTTTGCTACCACCTTTTTACTGGCAGAGCTTATAGGATGAGTTTCTACCAAAACTAAATCATTGACCTTACTGTTAACTTTGCGTCTCCTTTTATTGTAGTACTTCGCCCACTTTTCATGCTTTTGCTTAGTATTCTGCCTAGCTGCCTCAAACACCTTTTCAATATTCCTAACCACAAATTCTGCTCCATCCGTCATCATTACAAGTTTTTGAAACGGGCAATAAGTTTCCCGCCTAAAATAATTCTGCTGGAGTTTTTTCAGTGGTTTCGTGAACTGCCGTTCGTAATACGTACGCGAATTCTCTTAGAAACTTGTAACAGGTCTCGAGATTTTTATTTACAAAAGGAGCAATCATTTGTTATAAATCGCGATTAACTCTTTCCTGTTCTATTTGACTGAGGTCTATACACAACTGTTTTGACATGCTTTATATCTAATCTATTACTTAAATGCTCAAAATCTTCGTATATAAATTAGGAACCGTTGTCGCTTATAAGTTTTATTGGAGCTCCATATAGCGAAATATAATTTTCGAACAGGGTATTGACGATTATTTTTGCGGACGCCTTTCGGATGGTTATTACTTCCTACCACTTCGTAAAGTGACCCGTTATTACTAAAATATACCTATATCGTTCAGATTTCGATTCTGGGTAGGGGCCTAACAAATCTAATGAAACTATTTCATTTGGATAATTAGTTATTATCGGTATTAGATAACCGGCCGCTAACGCGCTTATATAGTTAACTTTTTGGCACGTATCGCATGTCAAAATATAATCATGTATGATCCTCCTCATATAAGGAAAATAACAAGCATCCTTCAAGCGTAAATACGCTTTTTTAATTCCGAGGTGTCCAGCCATAGACTTATCATGAAATTCACGCATTATCGCACCTCGCATCGACCTTGGAATATATTGTCTCATTTATCCGAGAGAGAATGCGTACTTCGCATAAAATAACAAGCCGTCCACTATCCTAAAATCCTGAGATCAGTTTCCACAGACTGCCGCATTTACCGTACTGTCATCTGGGTTTTGTAAATAACGGTAAATGTGACCCAACTCAGGGTCCTGCCTTTGTTCGGAAATTGATTGTTCCCTTGACGAAAGTACCCAATCTCTAATTACTGCACAAGCTATATTGCCATTCTCAAAACTTTCCTCTAATTTAGTATTTAAAAGATCAATTTCTAAATTCCCCTCATCGATTTTTATTTCTTCAATTTGCGAATCCGGAATCGCTAAAGACTTTTCTTCGAAATTCATTGTTATTTTTGAGTTTTGAATAAAATCAATACCTAAAATGCAAGGCTATTCTAGATTCGCTAATATATGAGAATTCCACTTTTTCTTAAATTCTCGAATTCGGATCTTCAATTCTACCGTCCCTACATTGTTACAACAGGTGCCTTGAGCCGTTATAACTTTTGTGTTTGATTTTTTAACTGGCTTATATGAAAAATATGGCTGATACGTTTCTTCAGAGATGAACGACCTCTCGGCCCCAGTATCGCATAATGCCTTCGTCAAGATCTGATTGACTAAAATGGGCAAGTACGGAAGTTCTACAGGGGACATCCGTAAAGCAGAAACCCTTATAGGATGTTTCTCATCATCCTGCGATCGATCCTGATATTGAACGCTTAAAAAGTTTAAATTTTTATGACTACACCTATTCAAATGATTATTCGACCCCCGGTCAAAATTACAACTCGATAATTCTTTCTAAACTGATTCCGTTCACCACGATTCTCGAACCCACGATCTTTCCTGTCAATACGGTTCCTGTTCTCGAAACCTTGGTTATCATGGTTCCTCTGGGGTCTAGTCCTATGTGAAGTTCTATAACCATGTCCCCTATCATTTTGACGTTCAACTACCCCAGTATCTCTCCAATTTCTACTTGTACAACCTTCGGTAGACCTCCTACTCACCATCCCAAACTCCTCTTTCACTATTATTATTGCTCGAACCCTGGATGTCTCTCGTCAAATATCTATCTTCATATTTCGTGATCATCTGAAGTAACTGCAATTGAGAAGTTGGATTTCGAATCTATATGTATTCCATCAACTGTGGTTCCATACGGGCAATAATGTGATCGATTAAATTTGCTTCCGACATATTTAGTCCCAACCTTTTGTGTATTTTGAGTAAGTCGTATATAAAATCTGATGGAGCCTGACCTTGACCCTGATACGACGAATTGAACCTGACTTCCAAATCAGATTTATTCCTAACCACTGGTAAATTTTCCGTCCAAGCTTCTTTTAATTGCGCAAAATCCGTAGCATCTCCCTTCACTAACGATGACCCAAACACCTTGAACCAGTCCAAAGCACGTCCTCAGAGACGCCCTTTGAGATAAGAACATGTCAAATTGCTAGTTATTTCGTAAAATTTAACATTACTGTCAATACATTCTAAAAATTCCTCTATGTTCTCAACTCCTGAGAAACAAATATCAGGCAATAGCCTAAAATTGGATACGACTCCCATGTCGGGGTTAAGGGAGATATGTCCATTGGACAAACACGTTGAGTGCCATTGTGGTGGCGGGGGGACCCCCTGGGACCTGGGACCCCGCTCTCACTCCACCCGGTGCGTCTCTAAGTGTAGGAGGAAACATATCATCACCAACAAAAGCCATAATAACAGTTATATTTATTCAGGACTTAGAAACACTTAAACAATCACAAGATTAACTATAAAATGAAACCTAGGAGTGATCTCTAGAAGGTCGATTAATCCTAATACTCAATTCTAAGTAAACCCGACTACCAGAAATGGACAAGGAGAACGATCACTAACTAATCTCAGGCCTGTACTGAATCTACTATTTTAAATCTTCAATAAAATAATTTACTCTCATAAATTACACTTTTTAAACGCACGCTAAGTTCGTGAAGTAATTCTCCAATATTCAACTTACTTGACAGCTTCGCGGCTCCTTCTCCTTTTTACATCTACGAAACCTATATATATATATAGACTTTATATAGTCGAACTAATTAACATATATCTATCTCGTTTTTTTCCTGAAAGGCTGTGAATTAGTATAAATGCTAGCCCCAAAGTTTCCCAAGAGGATTAGTTAGAAAATCTCGCGAATAGCCCCGTCACAAGACTACTTTCTGATACACACAACAGATAGTTTTCTTTATTTAAAAAAAAACAATTAAGTGTGTAAGACATTAAAAGTATGAGAAAATGCTATTTGTTTATAGTATTATTTTAATTTTGAATGTTGTTTATGTAGTGAAATCAAGTAAATGATTTGTGACCAGGTTTTCTCTCCCACACCTCCTTTTTACACTAACATATTTTTAATCAAATAATCAAACATCCTGAAATAAGCATTTTTCATTTATTATTTAATAAAAACGTATATAAATTATTATTTTTAAAAAAAAACTAAATTGGTATTGTTTTGTATTATTCATTACAAAATTAATTATTTCATAATAATATCGTACATTGTTTGTTTTCTTGTGGACAAAACTAGATTAGATTTGCAAATTACAAATCGAAAATAGAAATTTAAAAAAAAGAAAGAAAGATCTTATTACTTGGAAAAAAGAAGGGGAAAAGAGTTTTATACACGAGAAGGCCCGTGTCACGCCGGGCTACGCTGAGGGAACAGAAACTTACCTGTAAAGTAAAAGAAATGGGAGATATTTTGGAAAAGATAATTTTAATGATATATGTATAGAAATCCTTCAAAAATCGCGCATACACCCTCACCCAGAAGTGCTGGCATCCGGAGGGAAAAAGGAAATTTCCATTGGGATAAAGTTATACTTTAGGAAAAAGCCCGTGCAAAGCCGGGCTAAATGGAGGGAAAGCATAACCTATCTGACGGGCTAAATGGAGGGAAAGCATAACCTATCTGACGGGCCAAAGAAGTGGAAAAAATTTTTAAAAAGGGAATTTTAATAACAAAATATAAAAAACACACAAAAACGAGGAAGTAATGACAACGAGGGAAAGCGGAAATTTCCATTGGCAAAAAATTATACACTCGAAAAACCTCGTGCAGCTTCTTGCAATGCAGCCATGACATATGCAACAATGACATGAGGTGACGCTGAAAATTTATTTCTGACAAACTGAAATTTTATGACGTAGCTTTTTTGATTTAATTCATTCACAGAATTAAAAAAAAAGCTTTTAACATGTAATTAACGTGAATATATCCTTCAAATCATAGTTTTACATTTACATATGTTACCGTTAAAATCCAGTTTTCAGCCTTACTGGAATTTCATTGACTGATTCTTTCACTTTGATGGAAAAATAACTGCTTTTGATATGTGATTTTTTTAGATGATTTTTTTTTTAAATTTAAATTCCGAAAAGAGATAAAACTGTTTTTTTATGCATATTGGTAAATTTTTTACCTTTTCCAAAAGTTTCAATTTAAATCGAAACGGAATATTGTAATAATCTTTAAAAATTCAGAAAATTTTGTAAATTTCTATCCTTTGAACTTTTTTATATATGAAACTCTTTTTTAAAAAAGGTAGTTTTTCGTTTCGGGGAATCGTAAAAATATAACTAAAATAACTCTCAAAATCGACCTCTTCCAATAATAATTAATTAATGGTGGTAAGCCTACCAAAGAATTCAAGAATTTGAGGGCTTTTGTTGCATGCGCGGAAAGACAACTTTCGGAGAGTACGTAGGCAAACATATTAATTGTGCATGTGAGAAACAGAATAACAAGAACAGTTATACACAAGAAAAATCCCGTGTAACGCCGGACCATGCAGCTATATATAGATGTAAATATTCTTTAAAAAAAACTAAAACACAGTATTGTTTTTTATAATTTATAACTAAATTATTTTAAAAATCGTACAATGGCGGCTTTATATTGGATAAAATAAGATAAATTTTGTAAATTATTAAGCGAAAATATAAATTCTTGAGTAAAAAAGGAGAAAAAAGATATTTATATTCTCGAAATAGCCCGTACAACACCGGTTAAGCGAGAAAAAGAAACATTCGTAACAAGGAAAAGTGGAATACATTTCGAAAAAAAAAAGGAATTTTAATGACATAAATATAGAAATTACTCTCTTAGAAGTGCTGGCGTAAAGAGGGAAAGGGGAAATTTCCATGGGGGTAAAGTGATGTACTCGGTAAGAACACGTGCAACGCTGGGATATTCTGACGTGAAGCAGACCCCTCCGATGAAGTTAAGAGATGGAAGAAATTTCAAAAAAGGGTATTTTAATGAAATATTAATATGGAAGTCTCACAAACACACCAGGACGATTGCATATACTGATACGAGAAGGGGAAATTTTAAAGGCAAAAATATCTATACACTTGAAAAAGCCCGTGCAACGCCGGGCCATGCAGCTAGGCTACACTATTAAAATCCGAAGGTAAACAAACGTATGTATCTATCTATGTATGTATCTATGTGCGTCTATCTTCTCACGAACCGCACCACACAGGAACTCGTGGAAGGTACCAAAAGATCAGGAATGATCCGAGGAAACCGTTTTGACCATTTATATTCCGATATTGTAATTAGTTAAAAAGACATTAATTAAAAACTTTAAAAAACCGGGCTTTTTAACACCAACTTTGATTTGTGTACATTGTTGTAACACTGTTATTGTTACAACTGTGACAAAAGTTGGCACCGAAAATCAGTTTTCAACCAAACTTGGAATTTTATGATGCTGGTCTATTGGCTGTATTAACTCACTTTGTTTAAAAATAAATTAAATGTAAAAAAACTTTTTATAAGAACAAGCTTTTATTTAAACGCGCTAAAAAGAATAAAATAAACTTTTCCTTTAAAACTTTTTTTACTATCAACTTATAACGTCATTACACAATTTATATGATATAAAAGCTTGTCGCAATATTTAAATACTCATATTTACTTAGTTTGAATTTTTAAAAACCAAAATCAATCAGGTCAAGTTATTTATTTTACTTGTTTATCTACACAGGTAAATCTCGCGACAAGCTTTTATATCATATAAATTGTGTAATGACGTTATAAGTTGATAGTAAAAAAAGTTTTAAAGGAAAAGTTTATTTTATTCTTTTTAGCGCGTTTAAATAAAAGCTTGTTCTTAAAAAAGTTTTTTTACATTTAATTTATTTTTTACTTTTTAGTTATCGCTGGACAGGCTTCTCAGCCTGTTCAACTCATTGAACGCTGGTTCGCCATCCCTGGTTTAGCTGAATTAATTCTCGCAAAATGGTATTAGACTAAAAACACAATTTTTTTAAATCCGTAATTTTTAAGCAATTTTTTCGATCTTCATGCAGATTTTGGCTAACATTGTTCTACACACGAAAAAAAAAAGGTTTAGTGAGATTATCTTCATAAATGACAAAGTTATTAAATGTTTAATTAAAATTTTGACTATTTTTGAAAAACTTAAAGAATATATTATTTATTTGAAATATTTTGAAGATAAGGGATGTATTTCTCTAACATATTAGAAGAAAATTTGAATTGTTTATTAAAAACTTCAAAAGGCGTTTAAATATTTGTATTAATCAATAAAATGCTTAAGACTAAAAACGCATTTTGTAATCAAAAAAGAAAGTTTTATCAAATAATGATAATTTTTTGCTGGACATTGAATATCTTCTACGTAAGAATCTATTTTTTTTAATTGCTCCGATCATCTTTAGAAACTTGATTTTGAAAAAATCAATAATTAAATTCAAATAAAATTAACAGATTCTATTTGTAATTAAATTTAAGGACACATGTCGTAGTGTGTGTTTAGATTACTTGTGATAAAATGAGGTATATTTAAATTACTCGTAGGCTTAAAATTAGAAAATTTCTTTAAAAAATTACTTCATTTTATTGTAAAATTATTTTTTTAAATCGAAAATATATTGCATTTCTAGATAATATTTTTCTCTTATTGTTTTCCTAGCGGATTCCTTTTTGATGGGTAAGATACATTAAAAAAATGATCTTTCCGATTCTGTAATTATTTTTTGTCTGAGTTTCATAGATTAAAGATAGATAAATTATTTAAAGAATTTCTTCAATACTCCATCTCAGTTTAACTTGGCAGCGTTGAGAAAGGTATACAATGTACCAATCTACTTGAAAAATAGCTTTACTTTTTTGTTTTGAATTTAAATCCAAGGAAATAGATAGAAATTTGTAAAAAAAATTGCATACGTTGTAGAAATTAGATTGTTTTTACGTTGTAGAAATGTAATTATTTTTTAGACAAAGTTAATTAATACTGTCAATAGCGCAACATTATGAAATTCCAGTTTGGCTGAAAACCGATTTTCGACGCCAACTTTTGTCATTGTTGTAACAATAAAATTATTACAACAATGCAGATATATCCAAGTTGGCGCCCAAAACTAGTTTAACGTTTTTAATTAATATCTTTTTAATTAATTGCAATATCGGAATATAAATGGTCAAAACATGCATTGTCATCCAAACTAAACGTGTATACAAAATTTCAGCTCAATGGGAGGAAGATATCAGCTTCAAAATTGAGTTGCAAGATTCCACCCGAACAAATTACATACATACATACATACATACATACATACATACATACATACATACATACATACATACATACATACATACATACATACATACATACATACATTGTAAGTTAAATAAAAGCTTTTAAAATAAATGATTTTAACACGTGATTAAGTTGAAAGATATTTTATTAAAATCCTAATTTCTACAACGTATGGCATTTTTTTACAAATTTCTATTTTTCTGCTTTTTTGCACATAAAATATATTTAAAAATGTCCATTTCAAAGGAGCCCTAAAAATGCAACGAAAAAAATTGAGAAAAACACCAGTTGCCAGTAATAATTAATAGTGGCAAATCTATTCGATGGAATTCGCAATTTTGAGGATTTTTGGAGCACATGCGGAAAGATTTCTTTCTGATACATCACAATTGTCTGTTTATCTTTATCTTTATAAAAGCAATTTAGTAAAAAACTTTAAAAATATAAGAAAATGCGAAATGTTTTTGTCAGATACTATTATTTTTATTTTGAATCTCTCATTATACAGTAAATGCAAACAAATGCTTAGGTTTTCTCTTCAATACTTTTTTTATAGTTTCCTACATTTAATCGAATGATCAAACATTTAAAGATAAGCAATCGTTTGAATGGTTAATGGCAAAATTGTTTCATTCATTTAAAAAAGTGGATAAAAATTAATATTTTTTCTTAAAAATCTAAATCAATAATGTTTTCTACAAATTTAATTATTTAATAAAATTGTGCATTGTTTTCTTGTGGTTAAAACTAGATAAGTTTTGTAAATTACAAATCGAAAATAAAAATTCAAATAAAGATCTTATCACTGGAAAAAAAGAGGGAAAAATAGTTTATACACGAAAAAGCCGGTGTAACTCAGGGCTTAACCGAGGGAAAAGAAGCACGTCTGTGCAAAGGCAAAAAAAATTAAACACATTTCGAAAAAGATAATTTTAATGACATAAGTATAGAAATCACACACATCGCGTATACACTTTGAATCAGAAGTGCTGGCATTGAGAGAGGAAAAGGAAAATTTCATCACTCAAAAAGACCGTGCAACACCGGGCTAAGCGGAGGGAAAACATAGCCATCTAACGCAGTAAAGAGGTGGAAGATATTTCAAAAGAGGGGAATTTAATGACATTGATACAAAAATCCCACTCATACCAGAAAATGCTGATACCTAGAGGGAAAGGGTAAATTTCCCTAGACATATAAAGTTATATACTCGGTAAAAGCCCGTGCAACGCCGGGCCATGCAGCTAGTTTTTATTAAATAATGAATGAAAATATCTTACCATTAACTATTGAAACGACTGCTGATTATAAATAAAGATTCAAAATGTAATTAATACTATCCGATGAAAATATTTCAGCATTTTCTTATATTCATAAAATTTTTTGCTCTAAATCGCTTTTTTAAAAACAAAGAAAACTATTATTTGTAAGGTAGGAGAAAGATATCTTTTTCTGCACATGCTCTATAAGCCTCAAATTGGGCAATTCTTCCATAGGTTTATCACAATCAATTATTACAGGCATTTGGGGATTTTAGCAGCTTATTTTTATTAGCAACTTTAGCAAAGCATTTTTATGGCTCCTTGAAATGGAAAAGTACCTTTTAAAAATATATTTTATGTGCAAAAAAGCAGAAAAATAGAAATTTTTTTCAAAATTGCGAAATTTTATAAATTTTAAAAAAAGGTTTTACAATATTCCATCTTAGTCTAACTTGGCAGTGAGCAGAAATTTATACAATGTCTACTTGAAAAATAGCTTTACTTTTTTTTGTTTGGAATTTAAATCCAAGAAAATCCATACAATTTTTTTAAAAGTGTCATACGTTGTAGAAATTGCGATTTTTAATAATATATTTCAAGTTAATCAAGGGTAAAAAAAAAGCATTTATTTTTTAAATAAAGTTAATTAACACTGTCAATAGAGCAATATCATAAAATTCCATGTTTGGCTGAATACCGACTTTTGTCGTTGTTGTAACAATAACATAGTTACAACAATGCAGACAAATCAAATTTTGCATCAATAAACCGGGTTTTTTAACGGTTTTAATATATTTATAATATGTTATAATAACGTTATAATATGTTTATCTAATTACAATGTCGGAATACAAATGGTCAAAACGGCTTCCCCGGATCATTCCCGATCTTTTGGTACCTTCCGCGAGTTTTTGCGTGTCGTGGTTCATGAGAAGATAGACGCAAATAGATAAGTATATTCTTTTGTTTACCTGTGAATTTCAATAGTGTAGCCAAGCTGCATGACCTGGCGTTGCACGAGTTTCTTCAAGTATATAGATATTTTTGCTTTAAAAAATTTCCCGTCTCGATGTAAGCACTCTTGTGATGTGTTTGTGTCTTCCATATTAATATATCATTTAAATAGCATTTTCGAAACCTCTTTTGACTTTGCCCCGTCAGATGGGTCTGTTTGCCCTCTGCTTAGCCCGGCGTTGCACGGGATTTTTCAAGAGTATAGCTTCATCCCCCTTAAAAATTTCCCCTTTCCTTCTGAATGCCAGCACTTCTGGATGTCTGTGTATGCTCACTGAGTATGATTTCTATATTTGTGCCATTAAAATTCCGCTTCCTGAAATGTCTTTAATTTCTCTTTCTTGACCCTGTCAGGTTTCTTTTTTTTTCAGTTTATCCTGGCATTGCACGAGCATTTTCGAGTATAAAATTCTTTTTCCCTATTTTTTCCCAGAGAGAAATCTGTTTTCAAATTTATATTTTCGATTTAAATTTACAAAACTAATCTAGATTTATCCGTAAGAGAACATATAATGTGCGTTTTCAGTATTGAATATTTAATTGAGTTATGAATTATAAAAAACAATACTGCTTAATTTTTTTAAAAATATTAATTTATATTCGTTTTTGTTAAATAACAAATTGAAAATTTCTTAACGTGAGTTATTAATTTGACAACTTATTTCTGGATGTTTTATTATTTGATTAAGAACATGTAATTATAAAAAAAAGATCTATGGGGGCGAAGCCTAGAAATTTGTCTACATTCGCTGCATAAAAAGGGATTCAAAAAGAAAATAATACTAATAAAATCATTTAATCAATACCTTAATCAATTGTGAATTGTGTGGTAGTTTTACCAAGATTATTAATATTGTCATTGCATTTTTAAGGTTCCCCGAAATGGAAAAGGACTTTTTTAAAGAAAAAATAGTTTTATGTTTGAAAAAGCAATCAGAAAAACAAATTTTTTTAAAATTACAAAGTTCCAAGAATTTTTTTAAAAAAAGTAACAATATTCCATTTCAACTTCAATTGGTAGCGTTAGATAATGAAGGAAAAGTACCAATTTATTTAAAAAACTTAAAAAATGACTAGCTGTGGCTTGGTTGCTCGGGCTATTTCGAGTGAATTACATTTTACCCATGGGAAATTCGCCTTCACTTCTTGGTGTCAACATTTCCTGGCGTGTACTTGATTTCTACACTCATGTCCATAAATTAAGGGTAATTCAGAATCACACAGAAATTGAACTCTAAAATAAAAATTTCACCTGTAGAATTATCACACACATCTTGAAGAAGAATATGCAAATTACAGGAAACCACCAGATGGCGCGGGTAGTACGTCACAATGACGAGAGTGTAAGAGAGGGGTATATAAGGAATGGTGGCAAAGGTGTAAAATTGTTCACAAGCGCTTTAAAAGCCTTTCAGTGCAATAACCGCATAGTTATGGCACAAAGGAAGCATTTGGATGATTTTTTACGTGATAGAATTATCGGACGACTGGAATGTGGACGTACCCAGCTGGAAGTATCCGAGGAACTTCGAATCGCCTAGAGTATCATCTCCAAGCTTTGGCAATGATTCCAAGATGATAGTAATGTGAGTAGATGTTACAGCACAGGTGGCCCCCAAGTTACAACGCCGAATGAGGACCGATATTTGGCAGTTACTGCCAAAAGAAACAGACGGAGCACAGCATCAGACCTGTCTCTTCAGCTACCGGTGCGACAGTTTCAAGGCAGACCGCGTACAGCCGCTTAGGGCACATTGATCTATATGCTCGTAGGCCTGTCCGATGCATGCATTGTGGACACCGCAACAGTGGCCTTGTGTGATGTTTTCCGATGAGTCCAGGTTTATTTTGGAGTCTGATTCTCGCCGGACATTCATATGGAGAGAGCCAGGTACCCGTTACCACCAAAAGAACACCATGGAACGACACCGTTACGGTGGTGCAGGATGGCTCGTTTGGGGAGGAATTATTCTTGGTTCCAGAACTGACCTGCATGTTCAGAGTGTAACGATGACAGGCCACATCTATCGGGATGTCATTCTGGAACAACATGTGCGTTTGTTTCGGGGCGCCATGGGTGCTGAATTTCTGTTTATGGATGACAACGCTCGTCCTCACCGTGCAAACATTGTATACGAATGCCTTCAATCGGAGGATATCACCCGTATGGATTGGCCAGCATACTCACGGGACTTGAATCCAATAGAGCATGTGTGGGATACGTTTGGCCGATGAATTGCAGCCCATCAACCCCCTCCCACCTGTCTACCGGAACTTCGGAGGGCATTGCTTGATGAGTGGTGTAATATTCCCTAAGATCAGATTGATAATTTGATACTCAGCATGCGTAGACGTTGCAAGGCCTGTATTGCATCGTCCGGGAGACATACTCCGTATTAACCATCATACTAACTATGTTATACTGTTTCTTGTAAATAGGTTCTTTTTTGAAATTTGCTCCAGGAAGTAAAATCGCAATTTTTATTAATTATGTCAAACATATAGCATCTTTTTTGCTCTTTACCTTTTGTTTAATAAATAGACTTTACAAATAAGTCAAATTTGCTTTGCTTCTGTCTCTTTCTTTGCCTGAACTTCATTATCCTTAATTTATGGACATGAATGTACATTACTATAAATAAAATTCCCGTTTTTGAAGTTCCTTGTACCTTTTTCATCATCGCAGAAAGGTTTCTTTCTCTTCCGCCTAGCCCAGCGGTGCAACTTATTCCCCATGGAAATTTCCCCTTTTCCTCCCGATGTTGTGTGTATGTATTTGCAAGAGGGTGATGTTGGTGATCTCTGTATTTATGCCATTTAAACTTTCCTACGAAATTTCTTCCACTTCTTTTAATTATAATACAGATCCCCCCCCCCTCCGTTCAGCCGGTAATGCATAGGCTTTTTCGAGTGCAATACTGTTTTGAACTCTTTTTCCTATGGATAAGATTTTCTAATTTCTATTTTCGATTAATGATTTACAAAAAACAATACTGCTTTAGTTAATACAAAATATTTTTTAAGTGAAAAAAAACTTTTCTAATGTAATGTATTTAAAGAGAAAAAAAACTAAGCATATTTATTATTTTTTAACAATGATTACCTACTTAGAATCTAAAATAATACAAAGGATTTAAAATAATCTAGTTTCATCCACAAAAGCAATATACTATTTATAATTGAATATTTAATTTAGCAATGAATAAAATGGAAAAAAGTACTGCTTTAGTTTTAAAAAAATAGTCTATTAGTTTAAATCAATTAGATGTAAATAATGAATAAAAAAATTCTTACTTTTATCTATTGAAACTATTGCTTATTTCTGGATGTATGACTATTATAAATAATTGAATGTTATAAACTGTATAAAATAAACCATCGAAAAAAATATTAGACGGAAAACACAAAAAAATCTGTTTAAAATCCGTAATTAATAAGCACACTTTTTAATCTTCACTCAGAAAACGGGTAATAGTTTGACAGAGCAAAGTGACCGTGGTGGCCGAGTGGTCTAGGCATCGGATCATGGATAGCGTGTCATGAGTTCGACCCTAGTACCACTAAAGATCCGCCGTGTAGGGGAACGGTGCACGTTAAATCTGTCGTGAGCTCAAACGTCCTCCCGTTGGTGTGGTGTGGTAGTTAGGAGAGGGGGTGCCAGCTCAGGTGTCATCCGCGTCACTTAACTATGGTTCAAAATTACGCGGACCGTCGCCAAAAGCCCTCGTGTTGCTAATCAGTGCGACGTTAATATTCTCTCTCTTGACAGAGCAAAATGTTATTTTTTTTTTATTTCAGAAGCTTTTTTAATGACAAAAATTAGATCATAAAAACATGTGCTCTCTGTGAGATAAATGGCATAAAGGGTTAAATTAATCATGAGTTTTTATATTTTTAATTAATAACTTTGCAACTAATTGCAATATAGGAAACGGTCAAAACGGCTTCCTCTGATCATTTCCGATCTTTCGCTACCTTCAGCGAGTTTCTGTATGGTGCGGTTCGTGAGAAGATAGACGCACATAGATAGGTACACTTATGTTTGCTTTCCTACGAATTTTAATAGTGTATCCTAGCTGCAAGACCCGGCATTGCACGGGCTTTTTTAAGTGTATAAATACTTTTGCCTTTAAAATTTCCCCTTCTCGCATCGGTGTAAACACTCTTTCTGGTGTGTTTGTGACTTCCATATTAATATTTCATTAAAATACCCTTTTTCTAAATTTCTTCCAACTCTTCGCTTCATCGGATGGGTCTGCTTAACGTCAGAATATCCCAGAGTTGCACAAGTTCTTACCGAGTACATCACCTTACCGCCATGGAAATTTTCCCTTTCCCTCTTTACGCCAGCACTTCTAAGAGAGTGATTTCTATATTTATGTCATTAAAATTCCTTTTTTCCGAAATGTCTTCCACTTTTCCTTGTTAGGAATATTTCTTTTTCCTCGTTTAACCGGTGTTGTACGGGATTTTTCGAGAATATTAAACTCTTTTTCCCGCCTTTTTTCCTCAGGTATAAGATAAAATTTCTATTTTCGATTAATAATTTACAAAATTAATCTTATTTTATCCAATAGAAAGCAGCTTTCTTACGATTTTTAAAATAATTAGTAATGAATTATAAAAAACAATACTGTGTTTTAGTTTTTTAAAAAATATATTAATTCACTTCCATATATAGCTGATGGTCCGGCGATGCACGGGATTTTTCTTGTGTATTTCTTGTGTTCTTGTTATTCTGTTTTCAAACACACAATTAATGTGTTTGCCTACGAAATCTCGGAAATTTGTCTTTCCGCATATGCAACATAAGGCCTCAAATTTTTGAATTCTTTGGCCGGCTTGCCACCATTAATTATTATTGGCAGGGGTCGATTTTGAGAGTTATATTTTTACGGTTCCCTAAACGAAAAACTACTCTTTTTTAAAAAACAGTTTTATGTATAAAAAATGTCAAAAGATAGAAATTTACAAAATTTCGTGAATTTTTAAAGATGTTTTACAAATTTCAACACTAAAACTATTCTTTCAGAAAATTGCGTGGGCCCAAAAACCAATACTCAGAGTATACCCGAAATACTATATCAGTGGCATTGCTTGGTATCCAAAGGACTTGGTGCAAAAAAAAAAAAAAAGAGAGAGAGAGAGAGATTCTTGGTTCAGTTTTATCAAGTAAAAATATCTTAGTATTTTAGGTATACAAAGCAACTTTTACGTCAGCCCTGTGTCAAGCCTTGCAGAACATAGGGAAACAAAGCTACATACTACTAACGTGTTTGTGTATGAGTTTCCTTGTGTGAAATTTAGTGATTACCCAGGTTCGATTTGATACCTGATAGAAAGGAAATGATAAAAAATATGCATAAACAAGACAATGTATTACAATATTATTATATTTATTTAAAATAAAACACACTTATGAAAAAACACAGGAGAGGGGACAAAATTACATCAGTCAGATACCAGATTGCGAAATATTGAAGCAAGAAAGTGGTTTATTATGTGTGTGAATCATAGTTATAAAAAAAATAACCAAGAAGAAATAGCTTCCTGTGTAGCTTTTTTTAGATGTATGGTAAGAGTTTTCATGGAACTTGATGTTTATTTTCAAGTAAACATTTTAAAAAAATTAAAAAATTTAAAAAAAAAAGGAACGAGTTTTACAGTATATGATGTATAACATCTGACATGTTATCGTGGTAAATACGCAATAGTAACTTAAATCCTGAAAAAATTGAATCAGGTATGATTGGAAATAATTTTCTATCGAATAATTATAACTTTATTAAAATTTTATTTAATTAACCCAAGGAGTTATGCAAAAATTTTTATCAAAAATAATTATTCTTGTTCAATTTGGGGAAAAGCTGAAACACACGCACACGATAGAATTATAACTAAAATATGACACAAAAACTTGTGATTTCAAATTATTTAAAAATTATTGAAAAACAGCGTCAATAACAGTTAGTGACACTGTTAGTTCTCGAAACATTTCGATTTGTGTTCATTTCGAGCTTGAGTTCATCATTCAAAAAAGATTGAGCGGACAATTGTAAAGTTGCCTGACTGACAAATAGATTTGGTAAAGCAGTAGTTGTGTAGGCCGTAGGTGTTTGTGAGAGAATTGTGTTAATTGCACGTGCCCGAAAATCCCTGCTGGGTTGAGTTGAATTATGTGCAATTCTTTTTAGCTGTACTCTTCCAGTTTTTAATATGTTCTTCACGTTTCTTTTGCCGAAAATCTCGCATATATTCTGCTCTGGATTTACCCGTCTCTGCAAACCACAAAATCATGAAAATGTAATTATCTTGGTAAATGTTTAAATATTAGAAATATTAGAGAAAATCAAAATTACCTGTGTAATTAATTAGTTAGTTTTTTAATCACAATTAAAAATATATTGACAGGGACAGGAATTAACCTCAAAGTATGAAAAAGATATACATTAAAATATTTATTCGAATAATTCATACTAATTATTCGTACTTTTTAAGAATAATGAACTTTGTCAGACACTTAACAGTTTATTTAATTATTAATGTACTTTACACATATTAATATAACCTCAGATTTAATACACAACGAGCCCTGAGACTTTAACAATTGAGTGTAAGAATCGCAAGTTTATCCTGTATGAAGTCTAATAATACTTGCTGGTATGTGCGAAGGGGGATTTAGAGTCAAGAAAACGAAACCGAGTTTTGGAATTCGAATATTTTGAAATGCTAAATTTAACAGCATAAAAAAGACTGACCACTTCATGACTACTAGAGTTAGACCCCACGTGGTTATATCTTTACAAGATCCAGCTAAAGGACTTAGCTTCTTCTCTGACCCGAAAGAGAGAGTGAGGAAACAAAACAAAAACAAAGATCCCACGGCTTAGACCGCTCGGGTGCGGGGGACCCTTTTTTGAATGTAGGAGAAAAAACGGAACTTCACTGGGAAGGTACAGAAAAACGCCGCCAAGCGCGCTGATTGGTCAAATCAATCACCTCCCCGACTTTCTGTTACGCATTTCCGTCCCTTTTCATGAAATCACTCCAACAAATATCCAGCAACCGAGAGTAAAGATGTTACACATCAATAATATAAACTTCTTAATAAGTAAAATTCGCAACACTATACAAACAAAGGAAATAATTTAGTGGAATTCCTTACAAGTTTGAAATTACTTTCAACGAAGTTTCCATGATTATAGTTGTGTAACAATCTTTTATATTTATATCTCAATTATGGGAGGAATTATCGCAAGTTCGACTTGCTTGGAGATTAAGGTGCAAAGACCCCTTGAGCTTAAAGGCCCCGGTGCCTGGCACCACCTTGCCAATTGGTAGTTACGCCACTGTACTTTATTAAATTTTTATAAGATATTTTTAGTTACATGTATTAAAACGTTTTTAAATAAATTTATTGAACTGAATTGGAAATAAAAAACTGTTCTCTCTCTGAAATATTTCAGGAAAGAGAATATATAATTTAAATTACATTATACATTCATTCCATTATTCTTATAAATTTCTCTTGTCATTAAACTGTTTAAAAAATGATTTTGATGCAATTTAATATTGGGGAATATCAGAAAATTGTTTTGAATGAATAGAAATATACACTGGTGTGCAAAAATTAACGACGAGACGGTTTTTTCAATATAACTTTGTACAAAAACATTCCAAATCAACACATTTAATACCGTAAGATCCCCAATACGTAAGGACATGAGTAATGTAAGCAACACATACTAAAAGAGAAATCAGAGGGATAAAAAGAAGCTTTATTGAAAAAGTAGCATGGAGCGCAAAGCGACTGAAGGCCGAAACATCCCTGTGATGGGTGTCCAGCAAGAAATATCCGGTCTTTAGTAGGGGATATGATCTCCCCTGACTGCTAGGCAGGTTTCACAGCGTCTGCCCATGCTGAGAATGAGGGTGTCAATGAGTTGTTGAGGCATTGCTGCCCATTCGTCTTGCAGCGCCAATCGAAGCTCCGGATTCGTTACTGGTGGTAAGGTACGAGCTGCCAAGCGTCTGCCTAGAAAATCCCATACATGCTCGATGGGATTGAGATCAGGAGATCGTGCCGGGCAATCCATACGTTCAATATCCTCACTCTCTAAGAGCTGTTCGGCAGCTACTGTGCAATGACATGGTGCATTGTCGTCCATGAAAAGGAACTGCGGACCCATAGCGCCTCTAAAAAGACGCACATATGGAAGAAGAATCTCGTTACAATAACGGGTCCCGTTGACTGAACCTGCGTCGAAGATGTGAAGGTCTGTACGACTACCAAGCATGATGCCTCCCCAAACGAGAACACCGCCACCTCCATACCTGTCCCTTTCAATGATGTTCGAGGGATGATTGCGGCTTCCCCGCTCTCTCCAGATGAGCATGCGATGAGAATCGCTACTCAGACTGAATCTACTCTCATCTGTAAAGAGTACTCGTCCCCATTCATTGTCTCTCCAATTTCGGTGTTCCCGGCACCACAGAGAACACCTTCTCCGATGGGCAGGCTTTAGAGGTACACACCGTACAGGGCGTCGTGCAAACAGACCACCACCGTGCAGTCTTCTGGCCACGGTAAAACGCGATATCGGTCGTCCAGTCGCCTGTGTCGTGTGTCTAGCGATTTCTCCCGCTGTCTGCGGCCTGTTTCTTCTGGCCTGTAAGGCAATATACCGGTCATCTGCGGGTGTGGTTCCTCGAGGACGACCACTACTGAACCCCCGGATAGCTGTTCCTGTAGTTTGAAATTGTCTCCAAAGTCGTGAAACGATGCTGTGAGCAATTCCGAACTCTGCAGCCCCACTTGTCACACTGCGACCTTCCTCCAACTTCCCAATGATTCGACCTCGGGTAAAAGCATCCAGATGTCGTCTAACAGATTGATTATTCGCCATTTCTCGCTGAGGCAGCAACTCGGTGTGATTTTAACTGCTATACGGTGTGCAATCTCTTTGCCAGAAATACTAACTTTACACCGACAACATGCTTTACTACTCAGACACTCCCCCATTACGTCTACCTGCATATCTGAGCATGTGCTACCGTACATCACCTCACTTAATCTCCTGATTGGTCTTTCTGTCCGCTCTGCCTCTTCGTTCAGCTGATATGCTAATTTTCGACTTCGTCCTTAATTTTTGCACACCAGTGTATATATATAAAGGTTCCTGTCTTAACTAAAACTGATATTTTTATAAAATTAATTACTGTACAAAATTTGGAATAGTCCTTATTTCGTACCCATTGAAGATATTTAATTGTCATTGTAGATCTAACAAATGAAAAATTGATGTTCCTCAGACACAAACGAAACAGCGTAAAAAATCAATTTCTTTGTATAACAAGAATGCCGGTCTCCTTTCATGTACGTGAAATTTAGATTGGCAGTAAAAGAGGGGTCACTTGTCATAAGTAGTATATATTGTTGGTATCTGGACTAAACACTATCAAAAAATTTTTTGTTGGTAGCTGGATTAAAAAATTAATTGATTTCAAACTAACATTAATCAATGTTAAAAATATGTCTTACATCAGAGGCTGAAAAACTATTTACTTTATTTTATATTATTTAGAAAAACCCTCTAATATAAAAAACTCGAGGGAAAAATAATTTTAACGAAAATGTAAATAACTATTTTAGATTTAGCTAGTAGAGAATCGATGGCATAGAAGCAAAGAACTTGAATTTCTATGTAATCGATTATTTTTCTTGTGGTTCAATCCTGACAGAAACAACGTGGTTGGAATGTCTATGCAATCGATTAAAAAAATGTAGGATGATTAGATAAGAAGCGTATTTTATGAATATATAAGTAAGTTCTCGCCATAATTATATTCATTCAAAAATAAGTTTTCTAAAGAGGTACATAATGAAACAAAACTGGTCTAATATTATTGTTTTGTTGACAGTTGTGATTGTTGAGCTTGTAGTGTTTTTTATATATTTACAAGCACAAACATCTTTGGAATCGACTCAAAGGGTGAATATCACTAACACGTCATGCATATTTTCCAAACATATTGGAAGAAAAATTTTCCTTCATGTTTGTTTTAAAAATAAAGAACAAGTATTCGACTTGCGATATTTTTTCTCCAACCGAACTCTGAATCCCATCCCTGAGATTCTTGGGATTCAATTAACAAAAAAGGAATTCAGAAAAGCGTGTGAAGTTTGTTGAAATTCGAAACTGCTTCAGTTAGAACAAGTGTTTAAACAATGTTTCTGCGACTCAAATTCCCATCTTCAATGATAATAAATGGGCCGAGTCAAAGTGGGAAAACTCATTTAGCTCGAAAAATTATTTCTGAGCAAGTTTATGAACTTCCGATTAAAAAAGTGGTATGGTGTTATAAGATTTTTCAGCCATGGTTCTGCACCGAGAAAAATATCAAATTCGTATCTGGATTACCAACAGCCGACGAAAAATTTGATCTTTTGATTCTTAATGATCTTATGAATAATTTGTCGTCAGAGATATCACAAATGTTTACTGTAGAATCTCATCATAAAAATTTCAGTATAATTTTGATAACACAGAATCTTTTTCCTCGTGTTAGAGTTGCCAGAGACATCAGCCTGAATGCACATTATATAATACTCTTTCGAAATAACAGAGATCAATCCCAAATTGCGTGCTTTGGCAGGCAAGTGTTCCCTAACCGTTCCAAGTTTTTCATGGATGCCTATAAAAAGGCAACGGCAGAAAAATATCAGTTCTTACTGGTAGATTGCTTTCCAACGACGGATGAAGAACAGAGATTGCGACAATCTATTTTTCCAGATCAAAAAGGTATTAATTGGGTTTTTGTGCCAGAAGAAAAATGAATCGAATCAGACAACACGTGCACTTGTTACATGATTTATCTGCTGCGAATCCTCAACAAAGAAATGCTATATTGAAGAGCGCCACCAACGAACAGATAAAAACACTGTGCGAAATATGTCAAAATGTATTAGCAGGTAACGTCCCGAAAGCAAATGTCAAACGATTGTGTCGCTACAAGAGAACCATTTGCCAGTTAGCTGACAAAAGTATATCTCTTGCTCGAAAGCGTAAGTTATTAATCACAAATCAAACCGGGGTTTTTTTTACCTCTCGTTCTTCCAGCTGTCTTGAGCTTTGTTGGTGGTCTTTTGGAAAAATCAATAGGAAAACGAATTTGATAGAATGGCTAGAAAAATGGCATTAGTTCCTCAAGACCTTGGGTCTGAATACTATGAACTTAATAAACCAGAAATTAGAGTTGAGGATAATATTTCAAAGTTATTGAATGAAGAGGTAACACCAGATCACGTGAAAGCCAAACTATTATCTCACTGGATACCAAAATATCAGCGTTTGATGCAACCACCTCCTCCACAGAAGCCATTTGAGATTCCTAAGGAGCTTTTGCAAGAAACTGAAGCGGAGCAAGAAATATCCTCACCTGCTCCTTCTAAATTGAACATGATTGCAAAATATATTGCTTACACAATTCCAAAAACTAGGAAGAAGTATATTTTACCTATTTTGGAGAAGCTTAGAAAGGTTAATTATATGTTTAACGATATGAACGAGTTGCAAAGGAACGGGAAAATAGAATACCGTAGTAATGGAATTAATTGATTTATTCAGTTATTTAATGAGAAATGAAAAGGCTGTCAGCCACCCCCCAACCGAATTTAATACTTTTTTGCAGGGAATTTTAGATGCAAACATACCCTTAGGGTGGATTGTTAATAAATATGTGAAAGACATGCTACTTCTCTCACAAATGGATCCGAAATGGAAAGAGAGAGAATCTAGCTCAGCAATAACACCAGAATCAACTAGAGCTAAAAAATTAACCGCAGAACGATTACGAAAACTCTCGAATGGTGAGAACGCACCGGAAGCGAGTGAAAATCGTCCTAAAAAATGGACAACTTGGAAAGATGTGCGAAAACTCTCAAATCAAGAGAGTTCACCAGAATCACAAAAAACTCAACCAGTAAACTGGACGACGTGGAAAGATTGAAAAAGCTTTACTACGATCCTAAGGAACCAGCTTCATTTGGAGGAGTCAAAAGATTGACAGAAGCCAGTGGTTTGAAGAAAAGTCGGGTTAAAAACTTTCTTTCAGGAGAGGATTGTTATTCACTTCATTTTCCTGTGCGCTATAAATTTCAAAGACGAAAAACTATTGCATACGGGGTGAATGGGTTATGGCAAAGCGATTTGGTGGATTTACAAAAACTGTCACGCTTTAACAAAGGCTATCGATATATTTTAACTATTATAGACGTAATGTCGAGATATATTTAAGAGTCTATCCGATTAAAGATAAAAAGGCAAACACAATTGCTAAGGTTTTCAGTAAAATCTTTAAAGAGGTAAAACCTAAGAATATCCAAACCGATAAGGGTAGTGAATTTTACAACAAAAGACTTAGTGCTCTGTTTAAGAAACGTAAAGTACACCATTATTCAACAAAAAGTGAAGCAAAATGTGCTATTTTAGAAAGAGCACACAGAACGTTAAAATTAGAATGTATAGAGTTTTTACATATCGAAATTCATACAAATATTTAGATATTTTACAACATTTAGTTGATTCTTACAACCATTCATTACATCGAAGACATGGATTTGCACCTGCTAACGTCACAGAAGCTGACGAACCCTTGATATATAAGTCTTTGTACAACATAAGTTCACCAATCAAGTTTCGCTTTTTGATGAATGATGTAGTGAGGATTTCAAAAGCTCGTAAAGTGTTTAAAAAAGGCTATCTACCTGGTTGGACAGAAGAAACGTTTACAATTTTCAAACGATATCCAACAAATCCTCCCACATACGTTTTACAAGATCTGTCGGGCAAAGAAATTGCGGGTCGGTTTTATGCAGAAGAGTTACAAAAAATAAACAAGACTGGCAACGATTTTTGGGCAATCGAAAAAATTATTCGCACGAAGGATCGTGGCTCTTCTCGTCAACTGCTGGTGAAGTGGGTTGGTTTTGATGATTCGTTTAACTCTTGGATTAAAGCAGAATGGCTGAAAACATGACAGATTTTCACATCCTATTGCCTTCAAATTCTAGCATGAAGGTTTTTCCCCTTAACACCCCAGATCATTTTCGAACAAAATTAGCCAGACCCATTACTTTAAACGGTGAATGGGAATGTTGTTTATCGGAAGCGACCATTCCAGGAAAATACTTTACAGTTCAGCCTGGCTATAATGATTTTTATTCTATTCAGAGGGAAATAGACGTTGAAACCGAAACACTTTTACCGAAATTCGATATTCCTCTCTACAACGATGATCATGCAGATTTTGTGGCAGGATTCAATGCGAATGTGAAAAAAATTTTCATCGATCCTCCATTAGTATTTACTTTAATAAAAAATAACAGGCAAATTGAAATCGAATTAAAACGAGGATGGGATTGGATTGTCACATCAGCAAAAGGAAATCAGCTATTAAAACTTTTGCGTGTAGATCCAAACAAAGACTTTTTAATTTCTCATAATCCAGATGGATTTTCAGTTATTAGAAATTATCACACTCCTGACAAAGAGATTTTCAAAAATCAGGAAATTAATTTGATTGCAAGAGAATCAATTTTAGACCACACCTATGAAATAAAATTAGATGAAGGAGATTTACTGCAACAAATCAATTCAAAATTGCTCGATGTCGGACTTAATGATGTGAAATTTTTGAAAAGCAATGGACAAATTATAGTCTCACTGCCGTTTAATGTTAACATTGAATTCAAACAGGATTCCTGTCCCCAACTAATGACTGCTCTGAATATAACTGATGATGTATATGTTATTCGAGGAGAACAATTAAAAATAGAATTTCTCTATACTCAACCAGCCAGTTCCATTAAAGATGAATCATTTGACGTGATCGTTTATAAAGTTTTTCCCACTACTCGTAAAGAAACTTAAGTCCGAAACGTTCTTCATTCCAAGTGGAATGTATCACCGCGCAAAAGACTTATTTAAAGAATTCAAATTTATATTCTTACAGTTAATAGCAGATTCGCGAGTGAGATTACATGTTCCTGAAAACATTCCTGTTACGTTTGGAGAAAGACTCAAATATTTGTTGGGATTTGTTCAAAAACTTTTACTCATGGTGATTATAAATCTGAATACCCTTTAGAGTTACGCGCAGGCATCACAGAAATCTATGTGTATTGTGACATTGTATCTGAGTCTCTCGTGGGAGATTCATCAGCGTCTATTCTAAAAATTATTCCAGTAGGCAAGGAGAACAGTGATCAAATTGTTAAATACTTTACAGTTCCTTTGTACTTTAGAGTTAAGAAGCAGTTTTTTGATGTAATTGAGATTCAAATGCGCACGAGTAGCGGTACTCCCCTTAAATTCATATCGGGTAAAACAAATATGGTGCTCTCTTTCAAGAAGAAAATAACATAAAAACATTCACATTCTCTTGGTGTTCATAGTTAAAAGCAATCATGGCGATGCGCGGTCGCATTTTACAACCTGAACACTGCATTGTGTGAATATTATCAGAATCAAATAGGAAAAGGTGATCCATATTTTTCTTCTGATTTCCCCATTCAACGAGGATATGGTTTTTTCAGTAATTTGCGTCGATACGCCTTACCACTGATGATACAAGCGGGGAAATATTTAGGTAAACGCTTATTGACATCTGGTCGCAATATTGTTGAGGAAGTATCACAAGGGAAGTCATTTCGTAACGCGGCAAGAGATCAATTGCGCCAATCTGGGCGAGAAATAACAACAGATATTCTCCGAAAATTAAAGGGAGGGGGAATCCAAAAAGGTATTAAAAGGAAAAAACCGGAGCGAAAAAAACACTCGAAGAGAAGAAAATTGAATTCAACAGACATATTTTCAACTCTTTAAAGGCTAAAATGGAGAAATGTTACTGTACGAAGTCTGAACTCGATTTATTTGTACCTGAAAAAATTCAGTTAGCAATAAATCATAGTAGTTTTGTAGAAATACATCCAGTTGTTTCCATTTCGAACAGCAATACAATCGAGTTTCAAATAACAGGATTAGGAGACGCATATTTTGATTTGACGCATACCTTTTTAAACGTTCAAGCAAAGATTCTAAAATCGGATGGATCAGCTTTCACAGCAAGCGATAAATGTGGACCTATCAACTATCTTTTGAATACTATGTTCTCCGAATGTCACATCTCACTAAATGATCGCCAAATTTCTTCTGAAAGTAACTATGCTTATAAAGCATACATTCAAAGCACTTTGTTTCACTCAGAAGCATCACAAAAGAACTTTCTGCGCGCGGGTTTGTTCTACAAGGATACTGTTGAGGAATTTGATGATACAGATCTAACAGCTACTGGAAAGAATTTGGGTTTTTAAAAGAACGGTTGGACCATGTTAAAGAAGGCAAGATATTTGATATGTGCGGAATTCTTCACACAGACTTAGGAACACAAACTCGTCTCCTAATTAGTGGAACGACGATAAGGATGCGTTTGTTAAAAGCAAAAGACGAATTTACTCTTCTAGCTAAAAGTGGAAATTATCGACTTCAGATTGAAAATATAAGTCTCTTCATCAGAAAGTGCGATGTTTCGAGCTCAATTTTGGTTGGACATGAAAAGGCATTAGAACAGTCATTAGTTCAGATGCCTTTCACGAGAATCGAAACAAAAACTTTCACTCTGAGTTCTGGACTTAAAAGTGTTATAATTCCAAACGCTGTAAACGGAATTTTGCCTTCACGAATGATACTAGGCTTAGTGTCTAACTCTGCATTTAACGGAGACTTCCAAAAAAATCCTTTCAATTTCAAGAATTATAATCTGAGTTATATTTCCTTATCAGAGAATGGAGTTCAGATCCCAATGTCAGCTTACACTCCTTCTTATAAAAATAATTTGTTTGCACGGAATTATTTAAGTCTGTTCAGGGATCTTGCTCAAAATAACACGAATGTAACACGTGAGGAATACAAAAACAATACATGTTTGTATGTTTTTGATCTTACACAAGATTTTTCTGCAAGTGATCCATTTATGAATGTAGCTCGAAGCGGGGACATATCAGTTCATTTAAAATTTGATGAAGACCTTCTGGAAACACTCACATTATTAGTTTATATGGAAATGCAATCACTTATTGAAATCGATAAAAGCAGAAACATATTCACTGACTATTAAAATATTAAGCATTATGGACACTCAAACATTGTTAAGATTAGCACATAGTGATTATAAAATTAAGAGAACCTTTGGTGGAGTGTTTGCAAGTGATATCCTTCCTGAAAGGCGAGGTCATTACCAGTCATTTATCGTGAATACAGATTCATCTATGAATACAGGTCAACATTGGCAAGCTATGTATTTTGATAAGAATCAAACTTGTATCTTCTTTTGTTCTTACGGAACCTATCCAATAGGGAAGATTAAAAAATTCATAGATCAAAATTCTGCCCGACTTGAATGGAATTCCAAAGTTTTACAACATCCCAGAACTACGTCATGTGGACTTTTTTGTTTGTATTTTCTCTGGCATACACATCGTGGATTACCTATTTTAAAATTAACAGAAACAAATGTTTGTGAAAATGAACGAATCGTGACACGTTTCCTGCATACACAATTTAAATTAGCAAATCATTCAACTATTAAATCTTCCAATCAGTATTGTCAATCGTTTCAAAGTGCGACAATAAAAAATAAAAATAATAAGAAATAATAGGAAAAAAAATAAAGATGAATTATTTAGACACTCAGAAATACATTCTGCAATGATTTCTGGAAACATCGATAAAATTACTGAAAGTTTAAAATATTTCAAGAAGAAAGATTCGCTGCCAGCAGTCGTAGTATGAACAAAATATCAGAATCAAAACAGTATTTACAGATTCAGATCAACGCTAGCCATGGAGAAGTTTGGATATATAATCACAGATCCATTTTGTGAGCATGAATACTTTTATATTCACAACGTGCTTGATGTGGATATTGTGAGTTGCATAGAAAGTGTTCACATTCATCGAAATACTGATGAGCTTTTAAAAATAGTCTATTTCAAAATTTTGACTAACTCTGAAATAGTACGATTTCTTCATGAAGAACAAACAGAAAAGAAGTGATTTGGTTTTTGTCAATTAACAAGATGCAATCCTACCGAGAAATTCAGAGTGTATTCATCACTCAAGGTTTTATTTGAAAATATTCTAGAGCCAGTGCTAGCATCGAAGCAAATATCCTGGAGCGATGTTCCTGATTCTCCTAATTTTGAATCTCCTAATCCTCCTTGCCTTCCAGATTCCATAAAACATAAACCGGCGAAAAAAAGATTGGTAAGATCCGAAAGTGAATCCGATGTTGGTAAGTAAACCTTATATTGAATTATTTTGCTTATTTAATATTCTTACAAAGTGTATTTTAATATATTTTGAATCAAAGTAACATTTTTTAATTTCCTATTTTTTTTTCTTTTCTAATGCATGAAGTGTTTTTGGAACGTTTTAAAAAATGCATGCATAAATAGTTAAATCTTTCATATGAAACTTTATATTTTGAATTATCTTTATTTTCAGAATCAATAAATGATGATGATAGAAATACCCTCTTCGGCAGCAAAAAAAAATAGAAGACCTTGGAGCCTTGAAGCAAACTCTCCCAGAGCAATAGAAAGCTTTGGAGCATCAAAAGAAGAAGAAAAATATGACTATGTCATAAGCAAGGACTTGAGACTTGCAGAAGAGATACCCCCGCTCTCCGTATACATAGGCAGTGGGTTCGCTGCAGAAATAAAATCTTTTCGTAAGTCCTTCTATATAAGCTTTTCAAAAAAAGAAATTGATTCTTCTCGGAAAAAATTTATAAACATCCCCCTTGCTGAATTAAAAAATGTTGTAGAAGGAATAAATTTATTAGAAAAACATGTAAAAAAATATTCAAAGTGAAGAAGTTTTTATATTGTTTATATATATATATATATATATATATATATATATATATATATATATATATATATATATATATATATATATATATATATATATACATATATATATATATATATATATATATATATCTGTGTGTATGTGTTGCTAATCTATAAATATGTTATTGCATAAAATGAATTATATAGAGAGATATAGATAGCTAGAAGAATTTATTCAGACTTACTTTGTTCTAGTTTTATTCAGAGTTTCATTTTAATTAAAATTTATGTAA
>BMAO01038830.1:0-25087 GCA_019973975.1 Trichonephila clavata | reverse complement strand
ATCAAATTCAAGTTTTGTGCCGTGTAATAACGAATCCGTGTTTTTCAAGTTATGTGATACGAGGTACACCTGTAGTATCCCCCTTCCCGAAGTTGTTTTACGTAAATATGGTAAGGAAGTCTAACTTTAAGTTTGTAATCTCAATTCTGGTTTCAAATGTTGAAGACACATGAATTTAGTTGTACACATAAAATTTTATGTATAGTAGCCGACAGGATTTAACTTGCAATGTGCCGAGTCTAGATTTAGGTTTCAGATGTACATTTATTTCGCAAATTTTTTTTTTTATTCAGAATTTTTCCCTTCAAATAGAGATTTTTCTATAATAGGATTCAAATGTTCCCGGACTGCCTGATAACATGGAAAGTGTTTGCAGTAGAGCGACTACAGTAACAATTATTATTATTGCATTCTCCCCTTTTCCAAAAAAAAAAATGTTTGTTCCAATCATGGGTCGGTGGGTCGCCACCGGCGTCGTATTTTGTAGGCGGATCTATTTAGTATTTGGTGATCGAAAGAAATTGCGTTTGTCGTGCGGATAATGGATATTAATTTATGGGTGCGTTTGGAAAAAAAAGTGCTACGGAGACATTCAAAATTCTTAAACAGGTGTAAGGCTGTGATACATTATCGCGAACGAAAGCTTTTGAATGGCATTGGCATTTAAGATGAGGTACGGAAAGGGTCGAAGACGACAAAAGCTCTGGACATCCGCAGACTTCCCACACCGCTGAAAACATCGAAAAGATTTCTGTGACAATACATAAGAACAGGCTTCAAACAAGACAGAGTTAGTAGGAATATCCTCGCCATACATCAATGGATACTTTCGAAGGATCTTAACATGATTAGGGTGCGTCAACATATCGTTCCCCACACGTTAAATTAAGACCAATCTGCAGTTGAAGTGAAAAGTGCATAGCAAGCTGAATTAAAGGACATGGGTAAAAATGGACTCCAGAAAAGTTTCGAATGACCTTAAAGCCATGTAAAGTATACTGTACTAAAGGTCTTATTTCCAAAGATGGTTCCAGCAGTTTAATTGGTAATTTAAGGGCCGTGGTAGCCTAGTGGTTGCAGCATCGGACTCCAGACTGGAGGCCTAGTTTCGATGCCCGATGCCACCAAATACTCTCCGAGTACACACGGAGTACATACTCGTTAAATCAGTGGGTTCGAAAGTCTTGTGGTGGTCGTCGTAGAACCCACGAGTGCAGGGGCTGGAGAACATTTCTCTCCCTTCCAGTTCTATACCTAAATTGTGGAGGTGGAAATAGGTGGTGTCGCCATCTATCGTTTAGTAGTCCAACCTGTCTCACAGGCTCTGGCAACTTTCATTCCTTCGGGAAGGACTCGATAACAACAACAATTGATAATTTTTAAGCTATAGACTGAATCGGGGAACTTTTGAATCCTACTACGTAATACTCGTATAACGTAGCGTGCCGTAAAATGATTTGTTTCGATAAAAGGTATTATTTGAAATGGTCTGTCTCGAGAGTGTTCAGTTCCCAGAAAACTAAATCTCACAAAGACTTCCCCTAGTATGAAATACAGAGGAAAGTGTACTTGATAAGAGGAAATATAAAAAAAAAACTTATAAATAATACTACGTTCTGTAATGAAATCACGCTAAAACATTTTTCAAATAGGGTACGCTAAAACTTTTTTCAGTATAAAAAAACTGTTCTTATTCTGCAATATAAACCAAAGATACTTATCTTTTATGAGATAAGATATTCCATTCCCGTAATTGAAAGAGTTTAAACGAGTTAAGTTTCAGAAATGTTTACTTGAACACGTAATGGATCTTCCGGTTAATATTGAAAAGTATTTTCATTCTCATGTATTATAGATTTCATAGCCTTCGGATAGATTGAATGGAGCTCTCTGCTGTATCAAATTCTGTCATGATTATCTAGAGTAATGGTCAAATGAAACAGCCATTAAGTTAAAGAAGAGATATTTGATATGTAATAACAATAATGGGAAGGGATGGAAGTTTGAAGTTTTGGGCATAACTGGTTAAAATTAAATGATTCGATGTAAATAGATATTTTGATTAATTTTAATAAACATTTGGGTTCAGTATTGTACGTTATGACGTTAAATGAAAATGATTCTCATTTCCACATAGAATGAAAAATAAGAAATCTAAATATATATTAGATTTGATCGTGGTTGTAAATAGGAAGAATAAAATACTACTTATAGAAACCTACTTATGCAGTAAAGATGTTCCATGGTATAAAATTAGAAGAATTAAAAATAATTTCAAAATTTAATGTTCCATAAAGTGATTTAATTTTTGAAGGAAAGAAAATATTTAATTTTAGCTAGATGATTTTAGACTCAAAATAAAATTATTTTTCCTGCAATACATAAATCAGGTCCTCAAATACTCATGTGGAATGATACGGAAAATTGGAAGTGAGGTAACAAATCCTATGACGCTTTTACTATCTGAACATGTTTGAAACAGCAAGAAACCTTTTGCCATTAATTCTCCTGCAGTTTCAGGGATGATGATTATTTATTTTATTACATACTACTTCAGGAGTGTATAAAATTAACAAATCGAGTACACGAGAGGAGCTAAGCCTTCAGCTAACTTCAGAGGACACTGACACGAAGTTATAATTTTATACAACACAAAGGGCAGGTTTCGTGTTACCCCCTAATCACACTTCATCTCCTTTTATTCTGGCTTGAAATATCTTGTTCTCTTTATGTTAGCGACAATGCCAACTATTTCAGCCTAGGATTAACGAATTACTTACTTTGTATCCCTTTGTCGTAGAGAAACCTGTAACATTTTGATGAAAATTTCAAATGACTGCAATTCTAGATCATAGTGTACGATTCTCAAGACTTAGAGGAAACACATTATTATTAGCTGCCAATTGACTCTTGTTATAGTAACCAAAATAAATTGTAATCGATCTCTTTTAAAAAATCTGCTTTCACCAATAATGAACTTAATAAACAAAAATATCTTACAGCAATGAGGAATTTATTTTATAATTCATATCGAATCAGTAATACTCAAACAAAGCTAGTTAAGCAACATTTTAGCAATCGGTTGATGTATTATAATAATTCGTGCATAAGAAGGAGTTGAAATATAGTTTAAACCATTAAGAATTTTTACGGTAGTTGTGGAGCTGTCGCGTTTATTTCAACAACTGCTTCTTTTTAATTTAGCGTTTTTCTTCGCATCTTTTTAAGGTAAGGGATTTTTAAGCTTAAACTTTTGCGTACGAGTTTGACAATGCTTATTTGTCAAACAAGTATGCAAGGCATCGTCTATTTAATAATCTCAAAACAATATGTAACAGAATGTGTTGCAATCCATAACATTTGAATTCATTTTTCACTTGTCAAAATTTTATCACAAAATGGTGATTTTTAGAAGCCATTAAACATACACAAACGCGCACGCTGGTCATCGTATTTCTTACGAACAAATCTCCCTTAAAACAGAATAATAATACATTATAATACATATATTACGATTATATACATGTATTATGCACATAATATAACTAATATTTATCTGCCTGCTTTCCTGGGTATTTAATGTTGTATGATTACATAATGTTTTTTAGTGGCTTAACAGAGAACAATGGGTCTCCCTTCAAAGCCAGGTTTTGGGCACCATGCGGATCTTACGAAGGATTACAAACCCATATGTACTTGGCGTCAGTCAGACTTTGGGCCCACTAGAACTCTGGCTCCCTCTACTATGCAGGAGTAGCAGGAGTGTACGTTACGCCACTGATGCTTTTAAGTTTTTAGTATTAAGCTTTCGATTGTATTCAAAAACATTCTTATACCTCTTGCCTCTTTTTTTAAAACAGTTGATTTTCTGAAATGGAAGTATCTTTGAGAGCCAAAACCCCTTCCCCACACATGATTTCCACAAAACACATTTTTAGAGCATCTGTACTGAACAAAAAAATGTGCAAATACATTTCAATTTCTTAGGTCTCATAAGTCTAAAACAGGAAACATTTTAATCTACATAGCACAAAAAATTAGGGGAACAATGCTGTATTTTCTGTTAATAAAATACAATATTTCCAACCCCAGAATTCAATGCTTTAAAAAGACATTTAATCGAAATTTCACTCAAAATGCCCAAAGTGTAATGAATTTTGGCGTATTAATGAAAAGAAAAACTGTTTCTTTGATTATCATCAAATTAAGTTAATGTGCAAAATTGTTTTTATGTTACAAAAATTAAATATTTTTTTAAAATTTAAAAATTTTAAAAATAAACATTTTGCGTGTAAAATATTAGTGTACTCTGGTTTGTATAATTTTCAAGAGTTAAAACTGCGTTAAAAATGTCATTCGGTCTTTCCGAATTATGAGAATATTTTAGACCTTTGAGGACTGACGATACATTAAAGCACCAAATTAATTAATTAACTCTAACGGATTAAATATCCCAAAGTTGAGTGTTTTATTTATGTATATCGCTCGATTTTCAATACTCAAAAAAGTTTGCATGAAAAAATGAATCATAATGCGATAGATAATGGCTTAACTATTTTGTTCTTTGGGAGTAATAGCATAAAATCCACGAACCTGATCTACACAACAATATATATATATATATATATATATTTGCATTTGACTTCGAGTCAAGATATTTCGAAGTATCGAAAGTACTTCAGATGGTTGAAGTATCGAAATAATTTATTTAATGCGCCAAAATGAGTTTGAAAAGAAGATTGCAGACTTTTCTCCTCCAATAATTCCTCAAAACATTTGTACTAAAAAACTGTAGAGACGTATTATTATGCAAACGAAGTAGCTGTTGTCCTGGTGATCGGTCGGCACTCTTTTGATGCTACAGAAAACTTAAGTTCTTTTTGGGGGGGGGGGGAAGAGGAGCATTCCTTATAACTGTTTTGCAAACATTTATCTTTTTGAATTGATTTGGAATCCTTACAACGTTCCAAAATGTTGCAATAAACAGCGGGAAATATTTACACAAGTTTACATTCAAACCTGGTTTTATTCATTCTTTTTATTTTTGTCATTCATTTACTTTGACACTTTTTTTTATCCGAGTTTTATTGTAAATCCGGATTTGTCGTTATTTTGTTAACGGATAATGCATTTTAAATTATTTTTTCCCGCATTTCTTAGATGTCTTCTAAAGTCAATTTCAGAGTTCTTAAGCTTTAAAAGGATTGAAGGCCAAAAACTTCTAAAACAGGTAAAATTTCTTCATGATTTATTTCAGAAAGCTGATAACTTGCTTTGTGAATGCTAACAAAAATTTAGATTAACTGCCTGTAGGTGAATATTTTTTTTCACATTTGCCTATTATGACTAATGATCTCGACTATGGACTAATTATAATTACCTTTTTTATTTTATATTTTATGATTATTACACTGTTTTTTTTTTTTTTTTTTTCTTTTTTGTTTTTTTTTGTTTTGTTTTTTTTTTCTAATTCAGTACGATAATTTCGCTCTTTCTGAGAGAATAATAAAAAAAAACAATAAAATAAAAAAAATATATAAAAAAAATAAATATACATAAAAAAAAAAAAATAATAAAAAAAAAAAAAATATAAATAAAAAAAAAAAATAAAAAAAAACTAAATTATGTGATATCTTATTTATTCACATTTTTATTATTTTTTTTTTTTTTTTTTTTTTTTTTTTTTTTTTTTTTTTTTTTTTTTTTTTTTTTTTTTTTTTTTTTTTTTTTTTTTTTTTTTTTTTTTTTTTTTTTTTTTTTTTTTTTTTTTTTTTTTTTTTTTTTTTTTTTTTTTTTTTTTTTTTGTTTTTTTCATTTTTTTTTTTATACATATCATAACTACTAGCTGACCTGGTCATGCGTTGCTGTGGCTTTGTTTTAATACTGAGTCAATATTATCCTAAGTTATTCAATGCAGTCAAATTAATCTTCGTTTATTATTTTGGAGGGTTGAAATAAAGTATAAAACAACAAATTATTTTAATTTTGTATTTCATTCATCTCCTATTTGAGTGTAGTATAATGCATGAATTACTAACGAAGTCGTTAGGTATCAATATATAAAGATTTAATTTTATAAATGTGTTGAATAACGTTGATTCTTAGTAATTTTTTAAATTATTTTTATCATTTTAAAGTATAACAACAAATAATTTCATACTACTAATAGCTAATCGGTGCACAATATTTTTCGGTAACCCGTATTTTGCTAACTCAAATAGATTCAACGGTTTCCGCACACGTGATCATGTAACATCTAGTTGCTCATTCGAGCAACATGGAAGTCCAAGTATCAAATGAATATTGTTCGGGTTTCAGATCCATTTATGGTCATCGCGAAAGCCAAACGCGAATCGGGAATTGAAGCCTTTGAATGGTTTTAAAGATTCTGACGGTATCAGTGGAATACGTGACAACAGATTCCGTAGTAGCAGAACCGAGTTTTCGTTTAAACTGTACAGTTAAAATGTTTGCTTCAAGAAGTTCCCGGTATAATTTTTGATGATCAAACGTGCACCGTTGCATTATCTAGGTGAATTTAAGTTACGCAGTCAATAACCAGGGAATCAACCGAAGATTATGTGGTAACATTCCTGATACATCTGAAGAATTCAAAAACTCGATTGGAAAAGTTAGGGTTTGTTTTCATCAACAATAGTTTCAATTGGTTTAAAAGGCATTAGATCAACTGGCAACAAAACTGTCTCTGGAAGTTTATTTCATCACAATATCAACATTTTTTTTTGATTAAGTAACAGGATTATAGAGGCAATATTTATCTAGATAATTTTACAGTATATATCCGGAAAGACACTCTTAAACAGTTATTTTGTGGCTAAAGAACGCAAATGTACTCGCGTGTTTAGTGTCAGTCGAAGTGTTTCCACGTTTCGCCATAAAAACGATTTTTTTAAGCAGGCGTTAATCTCGTGAGCAAAAGTAGAACGTGTAATGGCTGTTAATGTGTGTCGGAAAACACCAAAAAGTAATACAACAACCACCGAATATTCTCTAAGTTGCCATTTAAATCTTGCAAATCTCTATGTATTGCTTTGAGTGAATGTTTGTGGGTCATGGTACACTTATCCCTGCTCATGATTGAATTCATTTACAATACTGTAGCCAATTCACTCTTTTTTTCAATGCTACACATTGCATCTTGTATTTTATGAATGTCCAATGGCAGCTGATGCGGAATGTGCAGTTTTCCCACCATCTAACAAAGTGACAACAATGCCCGAAGATGCAATCTCCTATTGCAATCATATTTTCGCACGACTGCACCTGATAGTTAAGTTGCTATAAGGAATGAAAATCCGGAGGTGGAACTTGAACGCAAAGCCATTTGACCGCATTCCAGCAATATCCAGAAATTTTACGGATGCTTCTGAAATCCGAATCCAGATTCTCGTTCCCACCCCGAGAAGCGCTCGATCCCTACTTTCAACGCCACTGCTCCTGTAAGTTCATTCTCTGAAGGGGGACATTACGGTCGGTTGGCATTATCCGGCACAGTTAAAGGAGTTCCTAAAATCCAATTTCAAATGATTCTTGTTTCCTATCCAGAAAAAAACCAAGGAAGCATTTCTGCCTCCTCAAGAATTTTAAATCAAAAGCCCCTTCTACAGTTTCTGCAAAATACTTTCGTCTGGTATTATTTTGCGTAGATATGAGATTATCTTGAATTGGATTGAGACTATTCGGATCGGCAGTACCGAAATACAATCAAGACCCACTTTTTGCGTCTCTACGTCGTTAAGTTAGGCTGGTACTGCTGTCCAGGAATATTCCGATCCATCAGCATTATCTGGAAAAAATACAGGAATTTCTATTTTTTGATTCCAGACTCATTTAAACCATCTAAAATTACACCAGGAATATACTTTTCCCGCGCCGAGACTTTAAGGGTGAGCTCCTGCCCCAGTTTGCGTAAACGACGGTCGTCCTGAATTATTCGTCAAAGTTACTGTTATTTCTCAGATTGAATATCAGATTCGGATTATCTGTTTTGAAATACACCAGAGACCAAGTTTTCACGCTCCAAGGATTTTAAGGCAAGCCTCTTCTACGGTGCGTCTAAAATACGGTCGACTGGCACTATGCGGCAAAGTTATCGAAACTCCTAAAATTAAATTTCAGATTCACATTTCACACTCCGAAATGCACACTGAGCTGACTTTTGATGCTCCAGCGCGAACAAGTGCAGTCGCTTGAGAGCATGAAAAACCAGACGCGGGACTCGAATCATATATCTTTTTCTCCTAATTCAGACAATATCCGGCAAGTTTAGAGGAGTTTCTGAAATATGATTTCAAATTATCGTTTCCCGCCCCTAGATAAAACTGGAGATTACTTTTGTGCCCCTGAGCCGGCAAGTTCAGTCCCTGGAAGGGGCATTAGGGTCGTCTGGCATTATCTGGCAGAGTTACAGGAATTTCTAAAATTCGATTTCAAACTCTCGTTCACCATCCAGAATTACAACAGAAACGCACTTTTCCCGCACTAAAACATTAAGGGTAAGCTCCTGCCACGGTTTGCGTAATATATGGTCCTCCTGAATTATTCGGCAAAGTTATATTTATTTCTCAGATTGGGTATCAGATTCAGATTATCCATTTTGAAGAACGCTAGGGTCCAAGTTTTCACGATTCAAGTCTTTTAATGTAAGCCTCTGTTATGATGTGTCTAAAACACGGTCAGCCGGCTTTATCTGGCAAAATTACGGTTATTTTTGGAAACTGACTCGAAATCAGATTTTACACCCCGAAATACGCCCGACACTTATTTTTCGTGCATTTTGGTTTGCAATATAACTGCTTCTACAGACAAATGAGCACTGCCACATTTTCCGATTATTCCCTTATGGGAATATTCGAAAATCTGGCAATGTGTTTTCCGGATTCTTCACATTTCCGGCAATAAAAAAATTATGGCGTCACTAATTGAAATAAAATTTATCTTATGTTTTAAGTTGGACGAAATGACACAAAGTATGCAAAATTATATTATGATCGGTTGAGTAGTTTTGAAGTTCATCGCGGACAAACTCTGTGACACATGTAATTTTTATATATAAAGATATATATATATATATATATATATATATATATATATATGCTATCTTTTACACAACTTAATTAAAAAGTGTATGGAATATTTTCTTGCTCTTATATACCACACATGTTTAAAATAATTTTAATAAAAAATAATAAATTAAAAATAACTAGGGGGAGTACACCCACACACAACCCCTTATCAGCCTAATGGAGGACCAACCCCATCGTACAAACTATTCAACTGTTCGTACTCATTGCTCAAATTTTAAAACTGCAATTTGAATGTATTTTGTAGTTCTATTTTTTTTTTACATTATATTCTAAAAGTAGGGAAAAAATATAAATTTCAATTCTTCAACTGTGCATTTTAATTTGTCTCTTCTAAAACAATGTTTATAAGCAGCTTTTCCTTTAAATCAGGGGTGTCAAACGCGTGGCTCGCCAGTTCATAAGTTGCAGCCCGCCAATTTTTAAAAAATTTTTAAATATCAGGCTTTTAAAGTTTTTTTTTATTTTGAAATTTATTTGAGGTGAGTCTTATATATAAATTTACAATATGATTTCCTGTTACCTATTCTTGTTTTAAAAGAAAAAAAGCCCCTTCGATTAAAAATATTTTTTCAGTATTTCATCAAATTTTTTCATTTAATTTTACTACAATGAACTATTTTTTTTATTAAATTCTGAAATTCACTGTGAAATTTCTGAGCTATAGATCTAAGAAGATTTTCTAACCATACATATTTTCTAACGTCGAGCTACCTTTACTGGCAAACCACTTCTATTCCTTCTTTTTTATTTGATTTATTTTCTTTTTGTAATCTCTTTTTCACACTGTTAATAGTGAAACGTGATATATATCTTTTAAATCTAGAAATATTTACCTCTTTTTTGATGAAGAATAATCAGTTTTCGAATACTATTCGTTGTTTCTTTATGACTACAATACATTCCTGATGTAGATAAGAATATTTTTGCGAAGTAAACATTCAAAGAAACTTAAATGATGCTTTAAACGTCCCTATTTTTTAAAAATTAAGAAGAAAGAAAAAAAGCCAAACGATGTTGATAGTGAGTATAATTGTTTCGAAAATAATTTGGTGTTTTAGTTATTTTCGCTATGCTCATTTTTGGCTCTCCGCTTACATTTTTATTTTTATGAAAGCCGAATTAGTATTTTAAAAACAAACTAAACTATATTTAAGAAAAGTATAGATGATATGAAAAATGTTGGGTTTTTTTTTAAATTTAATTTTATCATTAGGAGGAGGTATAAAAATTTCTGACGTGTCTGATATATTACATTTATATATACATATAACTGTAGAAACATCATATATTTCAGATCTACTTTTGATGCATTTAGCACATCCTAAGGAAATGCCATTCATAATAGCAGCTAAAAAAGGTGAAACGATCCTCTATAGGGTTAGCACTGCCTCAGGCTAACGGCATGCAATAGAAAAGTAGCGTCGGATGGACTTTGAACCTGCACATAAAAGATTCCTTCAAATCGATATTCCTAAAGGCAAGGCATCTGAATTTTAAATTTTCCGCGAAATATTCCATTTAGACTTTCATTGGACGATACGCCGATACCTCAAAGTTTAGAAGTTATAGATGGTGATGTTTATCGAAGCATGACTTTGAGGTGACGTTCCTTTCAAATTAGTGAATGCAAGACGATAGAGCCTACGAAGACTATTTCAAAAAATGTGTGAGAACAGTAGAAATCGTATATATTACATCGTGGAAATGTAGAGGTGTAAAAATGGGATGCTGATATATCTTCAATATTGGGGAAATTTTTCATCTGTTTCCGAGCAAGACCTCAAAAGAATTGGTTCAATTTCTTTTGAATCTATAAAAATAGGAATAAAGGGTCGAAATGTTTTTTTTTTACTGACATGCTTTTGTTCTTATGCGTATTTGTTATTATTGTATGATTTTATGCTTCAATTTTTAATCCAGACTTATATATAGCAATAAAATATTCTATGAAATCTACATATATATATATATATATATATATATATATATATATATATTAGAACTGTTCTTGGCTTTATTTCATATACGTTTTCTTTGATTTTAAAATGATTAGATAACACATTTTACCAAAATCATTAGAAACATCAAAATATTTTTCAGAGGCCTTTGAAATGCCTGTCGTAATAAACCATTTTACAATACTTAATATATTCTAAGGTTGTAATGATTGATTACATTGTGAAGTACTTTATAACTTAAGAAATTTAGTTCAAATTTTGTACAATCATGAAAAAAAAAAAATATACTTTTTATAACTTGTGCAATTTTATCACTGTTAATAAATTTGGTGCAACTGTGAATGGATCAAAAAGTGCATTGTGCTGTTAATGAGTTAATTAACTTAATTTCCGTAGCTAATAAACTTTAAAATCCAAACTTTCCCTTTTCAATATTTGATTTAATAAAAAAAATTATGCAGATAATGGTTTAAACTATTGATGTTCAATATTTTATTTTAATTTACTCATAAGTTCGAAAGATATTATGGGAAAATTGTTAATGCACCATCTACAGGATTAAATTAAAACAAAAGATTGATAATCTTTTCCATTTTTCATACACCACCAAGTTAAAAAACTAGTGTAAGGCCCCTTAACTTAGGAAAACTGGAAAACGAATTTTCTTTTGCGTATATTTTCTGAACTATTCGAAAAAATTGTGTAAAATTTTAGATTTAGTTGTCTTAGGCTTATAAAAATATTTCTATATATATATTATTCTATTTTTTTCTTTATATATTTCAAATATAAAAGAATATGGTACGCTACCCTCCAAGTTTTTTTTTTATCAATGCATTTAGATTTCTAACAGCGGGGGCAGCATACATATTTATTCTTCTACACATTTTCTTAGTTATATTACATGTAAATGTTACCGTTAAAGTGTATAATTCAGTTATTTCACAGAATAAATAGGTATTTCATGAAATAAGTAGACAAGTGAGTTAATGTATATAATAGATGAAAAATTTCATAATTTATACCTAGTTATTCTAAGAAATATATAGTTATTCTAAGAAATATCTAGTTATTTTAAGAAATATCTAGTTATTGATAGACCATTAAAGGGAAAAATAAACAATTTCAAAGTGATTTTATAAATTGGTTAATCATAAATAACTAAATTCTCTCGAAAAATACATTTTGTTTCTATAGCTACTGCATTGTCCCTATTGATTAATTGATAAATAATAAGGAAAAGCAGATGTGAGAGAGAGAGAGAAATAATTTTATATATATATTGCTCATATTGCTAACAATAGTTAAACAGAAAGGGAAAAAAGAATATGTTACATAAATAGTTACATTTAAATATCATGACAAAAATGCACGTGGAAAGAAATTGAAAGGTGATGAGAAATTCGTCGCTTGATTGCTACGCGATAATAATTCTCATATATTATGTCTGGTGGTTTTTATGGCAAATTACTTAATAATGTCGAATTGGAACCAATATTTGTCGTCAATATTTTATTCATGTGCATTCCCTTAAATTATATCTCTACTTTTTTGTTTAACGAAATATGCGAACAATTATTTAAAAAAAAACTTGTCATTTCGATAATTTACTTACAAATGCACTTATTATTTATTTCTTCATATATTTACAAACGATTTCTGTATTTCATTTAATTATAGTTAAATTTAAGTACTTTGGTATATTTATTTTGAATCGTAAATTTAAATTGATCAAAACATGAAACTTGTTTATTGTAGTGTCTGATGTCTTTAAAAATTGAAAATGTTTTGGATCATGCATTTGTTCAAATTCAGTTTTATAGCTTTGGAAAAATATTATCTAAACCTAAAATATTTTTTTTTTTTAAATTTCAGATTCTTTGGCAATTTTTTTTTTCATTTGAGTTTAAAAATCCTGCTATTGCAGTTTTTGTAATGAAATATTCTTAAAAAATCCCTTATTTTAATTTTCATTGTTTAAAAAAAATATTCAAAACTTTGTCTCATAAAACTTTGTCTCATCTCTCTCTCTTCCATTAAAATGTTTGAAGTTGAATATTTGAGATTTTTTTCGCTGTTAACTAAGGTAAATTTTTTGTTTCTTATAATACTGCGAAACTTTTAAGTATTGTATTTGTCTTGATAAAAAAGTAACACATTAAAAATTATTTAATTTTTTCTTTGGAATCTCTAGGAATATTATAATAAATTCTCCAAAATACAAAGTTTCTGTTTAAAAAGTAACTTAAGAGTCAAAACAAAATATTGAGTAGTTTAAAAATGGATATATATATTTCCGGTTAATTATATATTACACATAATTTAAACTGAATTTGTTCAGTGTCCGTATGAAATATAAAATTCTCTATAAATAACTGTGTTTTCTTATTAAAATCTATCCTGATTATTTTGAAAACTTTTTTTTAAAAAGCTATAAATAATAAATGAGATTTTTAGGAAATGTCTTACATATCACTATTTTGAACGTAATTGAAAATGTATCAAGCATATTAAATGCAAAAAGCATGGCATGTATTCTCGAGACAGTGTTTATTGTTTAATATTTAATTAAATTTCAAAACTCTAATATATAGGCAACTATCGTAGTTATTTAAAAAATATATATATTAATATGCTTCTTTATTTAGCATTTTGTAATGCTAATAATCCTTTTTTAACATATAATGAATGTGACAAGCTACGAAAAAATTCTTTTACGCTACATTAAAACTCGGAAATATCAAATGATTAATTAATAATAATCAAATTTCGCGAAAAGAATATTCCACTGATCAGCAATAATTATAATTCTGCAATAAATTTACAGAAAAAGGAATTTTGTGAATGGAATTCTTTCGAGTTTATTGAAGGAAGAAAAGGTAATTATAAATTAACTTTTCAACAGAAAATGTTTAAGAAATTATTATTAACTTGTATTTTTGTTATAATTAATCAATTCAGATCATTCAGATGAATTTTAATAGCTAATAAACAATTTTTACGCATTTGATTAAGTTATCTTTTATTCGTAGTGGACAAAAATATATATTGACATATTTAAATTATTTGATCAGTGATTAATTCAAGAATTTTCATAATAAAGCCCTAAGTTATTTTCAGAATTCCACAGATTAAATAGATCTTTATTTAATTAATAAAATATGTGTGATGCGTAATTCCATCTCAGACAAATATTAATTTATTGCATGACTCGAGAATCAATATATATATTCGACAGATAAAAAAAAAAGCTCTTGTTCTAACTTTGATGTGGCATTGACTTACCACGGTTAATAGATGCTTAATGATCTAATAATTAAGGAATGGTTATTAGATAGGTGCTTTATCATAAAAATAATGCTTCAAGTAACCAATTTGTATACATATCGATAGAAAAAATATTAATACAATTTTTGTGTAATGAATTCTTAAAATAGTGTAAGTAATTTATATGTAGATGTGTTATATGTTAAAATAAATTAAAAGTTAAAAAAAAACTTTTTTAAAAACAAGCTTTTATTTAAACGTGCTAAAAAGAATCAAATAAACATTTCCATTATAACCTTTTTTACTGTCAACATATAACGCCATTACACAATTTATATGATATAAAAGCTTGTCCGAGATTTAAGTAATCGTATTTACTTAGTTTAAAAATTTTTAAAAATTAAAATTAGTCAGATCAAGCTATTCAAGCTAACTTTACTTGTTTATCTACACTGGTAAATCTCGTGGCAAGTTTTTGTATCTCATAAATTGTGTAATGACGTTATAAGTTGACAGTGAAAAATGTTTTAAAGAAAATGTTTATTTTATTCTTTTTAGGGCATTTAAATAAAAGCTTGTCTTAAAAAAGGTTTTTCTACTTTTAATTTATTTTTTACTTTTTAGTTATCGCTGGACAGGTTTCTCAGTCTGTTCATCTCATTCAACGCATCATTGTTGCAAAGTCGTTTGCCGGTTAATTTCGAACAGTCTAGCTAAATGAATAATATTAATAGCCGGAATCCCATACAAAACTTTGAATGCAATCATGTAAGCTTGCATGTATTGTGACATACAGGTACCGGATGTCACTTTGTGGTATGGATTTACATGGTTGTTGTGTCAATACTGTGGCTGCCAGTGGAGGCTGTGGATGATTCATGAGTTGTCACGTCTAATGTTATACCCTACCTGCTGAGTTGGAGACAGGTTTGGAAATCTATCGGGCCAGGATAACATGAAAAAGAAATCTAACGCTGACTTTGAATATGTCTTATTTTCAGTGTGTATGAAAACATTGTTTTCACCGTGAATATGTGGTTAAATATTTATAAAATGAAGCGAACCATTGTTTGCTTCTTTAATTTGATTATAATTTTGAAAACTGCTTTATAACTTAAACGATTCTAAGTTTTGATACATTACAAAATTTTATTATTAATATCGCCTGAGGTGAATCAATTTTTCCTTATTATTATTTGCTTTAATTTAATACGACGTGTAGTCTAATATATATCTAATATTTATACATTAAGACTGTTTTCTATTCGGCTATTTAATTCGTTTAATTTTATTTGCTATATTAATAATGTTACATGACTAATATTTGATTTAGAATTATATGCCTTAAAGCACTAATTATATCATAAATCCACTTTCTCCAATCTTTTTAAAAGACAAATATACCAAATTAAATGTGCCGCTTGATCAAAAGAGTATTTTCAACGCATAGTTGTGATAAAATTCCTTTGGGAGTAAGATTTACTTTAAGTCAATTTTCGCTACATAACGCCTAAGTTGCTAGAAGCAGATGGAATTGCTAATTATCTTATCGTTTCAAATCCCCCTTCTCTTCTCTCTGATGCCTCCTTCATTCTAAATGATATTTATTTTCTCTTTTGAATAATTGGGCAGCACGCGAGTTTTCACGGATTACTGTATTAAAATAAAGCAATTTTTGCCTGAATTTTTGTTTTCTTTTTCATATTATTATCTCTCTCGCGCGTTAATTTAATAACTTACGTGCTCTAATGTAATGCAGCTTAGTTTTTTTTTTTTTTACTGATCGTCTGCTATCATAAGCTATATTGATAATGCTAGTTTTTTTGTGTTTATTCTAAATATAAAGGTTTTTCGAAGTGGTATTATGTAAAATATCATGATTAAGGCTCTAAAATGGTATTCACTGCTTTTATTTATCATATTTTCCCGAAATAATTTATAAGGGTAAAATGTTTCGTAGAATAGACTTCCTAGTAATTTTGTGGGGAAAAATTTCCTTTTACGATATCGTTTGAGATTTCCAACAATTCCATATACACATTAGCAAAGTTAAAGAACACACACACACAGATGCAAGAAAAAATAATCCAAGAATCTCATCTTCAAATTTTTTATAACTAAAGCATGTTCACATTTTTTAAAACAAGAATATTATAGTGACAAACAGATTTTCAAAGTTTTCTCAAAAATAGAATTCGTGTGAAATACATTAAATACCTTACTGAGTTTCAAAGAATTATATAGATAAGTGTTAATTCATTTTGAAACAGAATTTGAAATTGAATTGCTATGTAAATATCTAACAAAATTAATAATGAATTCCGTAGAGGTTATTATTTCATGATTGGAAGAAAATGCGCTGCCGGTAAAATATTTTTAAGATATTAAACAAAAGATCACAATTCGTACTTTAAATTTGCAATTGTCTTTAAGCAAAATAATGAAATTATATAAACTTTGTAAAACAGATACTTTTAAAAACCGGAAAACCGTTAGGTTTCCATGTCAATACATTTGAAAAGTGTCATTTTGTCACAGAAATATTCAAATACATTTTCTCTAACTAAGGCTGCGATTTCAGATTTGAAATACTTAGAATTTTGTTGTGCATTTGATTCACAAGAAAACTCATCAAATGTTTAATACACTTCGTTCTTCAAAAAAAGAACCTTTCTAAAAAATTTCGAATTACGAAGAAGCATAATCTCAAATACTTAAAATATTTTAACTAAAATCAACTAAAAATATTTAATGTATTTTTAATTGAGCAATTTAAAATTCTTGCCAAAAGATATAACAGGATATTATTTCCGTAAGAGAGTTACAAGTTTCTTACGTTTTCATTTAAGAAATATGAATTGTTTATTGTTTGTTGTAAGTTTATTTTGATTGAACAAGAAATACCATTAACGTTAATCCGAAGGTTAAAAGTAATACTAAAATGCATTATCATTAGTTCAGTTTTTCATGAAATAAAATACTTGCCTTTATTTTTCGAACATTATTAGAAATTTCACAATAATTTCTTTAATAACACAATTTGATAAATTTATCTTAAACAATTTAAGCTATACACAAAACAGATATTTAAATCTTTTATATGTCTTAGTTATTTTTGTTATTGTTACATTTTGAAAATAAGCTCACGCTTTCTTCAAAATACTTAAAACATTACTATTTTAATTTTTCGATTCAAAAATCAAATTTATTAGCAACATGAAATGCTGAGAGGCGGTGTCAGACTCCTCCCTCTGTCCCCTTCAAAATATACTTCAAATGACAAATATACAAAAAAATACCCTATTATTTTTAAACATCCTTCGGATTTCTTAACAAGCAAAAATATTCGAAAGTAAATATTAATCAATAGGAGAATCAGCACTTTAACCTAGGATTTAAATCAATCAGCAGGAAAGTGGAAAGCGAAAAAAAAATTCCACCCCGAAATGTATATATATATATATATATATATATAGCCTACACTGTCACAATATAGGCAGAAAAGAAACTTCTATAACTTTCTAAATTTTTCTCCGCAAATAATTCGCTTAGGTTTTCTGGGCTTCTAGGTGAATAAACTTTACCTTTGGTGACTTAATGGCAACTGCAGGTCAAATTTGACATCAATGTCTTACATATTCTGCTATACAAAGAGTAATACTTCTTACAAGGGGAGGGCACGACTAAGTGAATTCATTTTGGTACTAGACTTGGTATAATACTAGTATTCCATTAGGGTGTTCAATCCTCAACTCTCAAACATTATACCAAGTGGGTTTTAGACTACCAGCCTTGTTAGTCTAAAAACCACCTTACCGGCCACAATACCCTTCCGGGAGGCGAAATTTTAGAAACTACGTAAATACAATTATTCGTGGCAAATACTATGAATGTAATAAAGAATATTTACAACCTTAGAAATATAGAATCCACGTACAACATCAACACATTGTAGAAAAGGATATAGGCTTAATACTTATTTTTAGGTACTACCAAATATTTAAAATTATGCTCTGTAAATTAAAACTACGCAAACTTCACATTACATTTATAACGTAATTGTATTTATATTACTAAGCAAATTCAAGTTGACTAGAGCTGATGCAAATAATAAAAAAAAACTTTTAATAACCTGAGGGCTCTCAGAATGTTTATTCAGAATATTTTTCAAATTATAGAATACATTTTAAAATCTTGTTGAGTTTTATTCTTTTGTGGAGAAAAAAAATAACTCACACGAATGTTCTTTTAAAATAAATTAAAAATCGAAAAAGTGTTTAAATATTTATTAGGAAAAGGATAAAAACATAATTTTCGCAAATAAATGAAAAAATAGATATTTAAAATTTGCAATGGAGGTGCATATGTATTTATTGATATATTCCTTAGTTATTATTGATTTACGCCTTCACGTGAAGAAAAACCCTTTAAGAAATGTAAATAATCATACATTAAGCCAGCGATACTCAACCTGCGGGCTAAATGCGGCCCACCCATCTTTTTTAAAGGGCCTCGGTCATGGCCCATTTCTCTGAAACATTGACTAACATTGTATTAAAAATTTCGGGGGAAATTCTTTGTCTAGAAATCAAACATATCAATTTGCTTTTTGCTGTCGGTGTGGCACGGGTACGAATTGATATTCTTTTTGTTTTTGGAACAGTTATACGGTTAATGATAACAGACAACAGGGAAGTAGCGACAATTTTATGGATGGAATGAATTTTTAAAAATCTTTCATACCTTACAAGCTAAAAATATTCGAAAAAAATATATCGTTTCAAGACGATTGGGAGGTCGACTATTTTGTAGTGAGAAACAACCATTGATCAGTAATTGTTTGATTCGTCATGAAAGTGCTGTATTTAAAAAAATACCAATATACAGGAATCATTCAATGACACTTTTCCTCGAAGATCTCTTTCGAGAGGTGATATATAAATAGGCTTTCTTGAATAATCTTTGCAACAGTAACAAAGTGTTTTTTCAGTGATAATATCACAGGGGTAACAACGATATTCTGAGAAATTTGTTATATTATTGGTAATCATATGAAACCGTTTACTGATACAGAAATTACACTAAGTTCTAAAAGTTAAGCACGAAGATATAAAATGCAAAAAAATCAACAAATACTGCTTTGAATGACACAAAATATGGCAGTAAAGTAGCATATATATTTATATATAAAACAAAATCAGTAATTATATACAGAAATGAAAACAATATTAAATTTTTGTAAGTCATCAGATAATGTCATACTGTAGACTTAAACAGAATTATCTTTAAAGTAAAAATAAACAGCATAAAATGAAAAAAGGACATTAAGAGGGTATGTGATCCCCCCTCCATCTGTATGCAAAGTATACACCTTCTGACCATGCTTTCAATTAGGTGGTCAAACACCGCTGAATTAAGCAATCGCCATTCTTCTTGTAGAGCAGTTTCCAACTCAATACAATAGCTGAAGGTGGAAAACGGGAAGACAGAGCACGGACGAGAGCATCCCAAAGATTTTTAATGGGATTAAGGTCGGGCGAATATGCTGGCCAGGCCATACGCGCAATCCCTTCACTCTCCATGTAGTCATTGACGATGTCAGCTCTATGGGGACGGGCGTTATCGTCCATTAAAACAAAAGTAGGGCCAACTGCTGCAGCGTATAATCTCACAATGGGTTCTAGAATTTCATCTCGATAACGGACAGCCGTCACAGAACCCCGTTTAAAGATGTGCAGGTCGGTGCGGTATGCTAATGAAATCCCTGCCCACACCATAATGCTTCCGCCTCGGAATGCGTGATGTTTGGTGATGTTTTGGGGCTGATTGCGAGTTCCTTGTTTACGCCATATCCTTATACGCTTGTCATCTGGCTCCAGAGCAAATCTAGACTCATCAGTAAACATGACATTGTCCCAGTCAGACACCATTTAATTGCCATATTCCCGGCACTACTTTAATCGTGCCCCTCTTGATTGGACGAATAGAAGAACACAAACTCGGGGTACCCGGGCATACAGTCCGTATGTAATCTTCGGCGTACAGTATATGCAGATATAGCCTTACCAATGGACGCTGTAACCTTAGATTTCACACGTGTGGAGATCTCTGTGCGATTCCGCTTGGCCATATACCGATCTTCCGCGGGGGGTTGTAACCCTTGGGCGACCATCTACGGGCCTTCGGACAACTGTCTGTGTGGTTTGGAATTGTTTCCATAAACGTGAAATTACAGAATGATGAACGCCGAAGAAAAGAGCAACATTTGTAATCGACTTTCCTGCCTCACAATGCGCCCCACAGCACGCCAGCGCTCAGAAACTTCCAATCGTATTCTGGAAATCATAGAAACACGTATGTCTTGAAAACAAATTGTACGAAAGTTTTAAACACCTTCTATCAGCACTTACAATCAACTTCTGTAACCCTTCATAAAGCTGGCTTCTTATTAGACTGCCCTTTTTGCTTATTTTTTACATGAAAGCTCGATTGGCTGTTACCTAACAAATTTGCATACTTCCATCTACCTCTGCAACGAATTGCATCCTCTTCAATTCTGATTGGCTTCCGGAAATTAGCATTTTCCTCTCCGTGCTCAACTTTTGGAAGTGAGTGCATAAAGAGGAATATTTCATAAATGTTTATAATTTTGTTAGTGGCAAAAATAAAAAAAAAATATGAAAAATAATTATTAAAAAAGAAAGTTATATTATTTTGATCAATTTTCCACATGTTAAATTTCCAATGTTATTTTGGTCTTAAAGTATTTCTCCCATCCCCTTCCCCATTTATCCTCATGTTGTGGCCCGTATGAAATGGCTTACATATGTATAAGTACCCTTTCATTAAGCCAATACCCCCGATTTATCGCCAATAGTTAATTGAATTTCATAGAATAATCGTCAAAGAGTTTTAGAGATATACTAATCTATTTTACACCACCCTAAGGAAAATTGTTAAACATTTTTGGTGGTAACAATTTTTTTTTTAAATTCGCCGAAAGCCGTTAATAGCTTGCGGTTATTATGTGAGTTAAAAAATTTGGGGATAAATATGAGCAAGTCATCTTAATTATTTTTAAAAAAAGCTTTTTAATTTATACCCTCTTTTAATTTAATATTTATCTTCAGAGTACATCTCACTCTCTGAAAAATAATAAAGCTCATCAATGTTATCAAAAACACTACTTCTCAGAGTTAAAAAGGTTTTGAAAGTACACATAGTAAAGGGGAATATCTATTTCATAACATAAATCAATTCAGTTGAAGTTTTAAAAGCTTTACTTAACTTGGAAGATAAAACTGAGTTAGTATAAATAAACATTTTTTTTAATTAAAATATCTCAAATCAATGCCTTACATATTTATGATGATAACTTTTAGGACTAATAATGAGATTAGTTTATTTAACTAAGTGCATAGTCACGAAATCTTTCACACCGAGATGAATAATGGTAACTTGATATGCTTTTGAAAACATTTTCCATTTTTCCTGAGGAAAACATTCATTTTGTTAATAAGAAAATCTGGTTTAATAACGACTTTTCCAGTCAGCATTTATTATGAAAAGAACTTAATTAAAATTCTTATTATCCTCTAAAAATATGATTAGTATAATTATTAAATATAATTTAATCTAAGGGTACTATCAGTATAAAACATATCAAATTTCCGTTTCAATATTAGGAATTTTACAATGATTAACTGCAAATATTATTCGTGAATTATAATTTTCATAATTTTAATTAGTTCTCTCTGAGAAATTTCTGACATTAGGGCCTAAATTTTTCAATGTGAATTAGAGGTCAATCGCTGTGCATTAATCTTCCTCAAATTTCATATATACCTATATTAAAAAACTTGTGTGTAAGAAAAGGCTTCACTGAGTTGAAAATATTTACAGAAATTGCATCAAGGATCCTTTGAAAACATTTCTCTTCCTTTAATCCAGCTTTAAAATTATAGAAAATCACAGCATGGGTATGTTTTTCCGTCAACTCCAAGTTCTCATCTGTCTAAAATGTATTCTACGCTAAACAACTTGAAGTAAGTCAATAAAAAGTCGTCTGCTGCGTTAAAATACTTTGTATTTTCAAATTAAATCGTTACTTTTTTTTTAAACCACTCGTCTGCGCGTATCTCAAAAAATTTCAGAGTTACCCTCGTAGTAAAAAGATTTTAGGAATTATAAAAAAGCTTTAAGGAATTATAAAGGTCACAATTCTCAGGTTCTTTGGATCACAAATATCCACTTCATTTAGAAAGACTTCATTTATCAAAGCATAAATACATATACCAACTTGCTTGAATCCTGATTTTATTACATGTTTGTTAACTATTGAAGAATTACATTACACAGAACATTAGTTTTTTGCATTTAAGGTATGCTAGTTTAGGAATATCTTTATTCATTCGTCACTAAAATTCTTCACCCAGTAAACTTATTCTTAAGTGTAGAAAATTCCTATACGGCTCATTAGGTAATTCAACTCGAGTATGCGTAGTAAAATGTTACGCTTTAGTGGAGTAATTAAGGCTTTTCTGAAAAGAAAGATTTTTGAAAAAAAAACTACCATCTTTTTGAAAGACAGAAAGGTGGGAAGATAAAACAGCACATTAGCAAAAAATCTCCTTTTATATATTTTTCGAAGAAATTGCAAATCCTTCTCAAAATAAAAGGTTTATTTTCTTCAGTGTATTTTTCTGTACTATTTTTTCAAAAGTAACTGCATAGAATTTATAGCACTCTCTATATGTGGATAAGAAGTTGATTTACGAGATATCACACTTAGACTTAATGAAAATTTTTAATTTTCCTGATTAATTCTCTATTAATATAAGTTTCAATACATAGATTAAAGCAATTAAAAAGCATTCAGAAAGAGCATTAATTTTGTGATTTGTGTTTTTCTCTTTTTTTTTTCTCTATTAGGAATATTTTAATAATTTCTAACAATTATAAACCAGAAATATTTGCACATTGGGCATTGGGTTTCTACAATGTATTTAATTTTAAAAGAACATATAGGATTTTTTTTTTTTTGGAATTATCTCTCTTACGTTCTTTCATGAAAAAAATAACTCTTTTTTCGTGAGACTTATTAAGAGGTAACCAATTAACGTAATGAAAACCAGAAAGGCATTTCTAAATTTAGAACAAATGATTTTACTAATTACTCTTTGCATTCAAACATTCATAAACTATTAAGAAATTCTGTAATTAAAGCAAAAACTACAATAAAGTTATCAATTTTACTTTAATGTAATTAAAAAGAAATGTTTTTAAGCTTTTAAAAATGCAAAGTAATCTATATTGATTAGTTACATTCGTTTTTCAACAAAAGTAAATCTTTGCTCTGTATATAAAACAAACGCTTCTAAAGTATTTTGTAATATTGCAAATTTGTGTCTTGGTTATTTTTAGAATAGAGTTAAGAATAAATTTTAAAAAAATAATGCATTTGTATTTCACAAAGTACCATGAACAGTATTAAAATGCAATGAAAGATAGATAAATATTTTCAAAATCTTCTAAAAAATACCAGTTTAAAGGAATTTTTAAACATACATATATATACATATTAAATTCAACGTTTTGTTGATATAAACTACACATTTGCTACAACCTAATATTGTAAGAGGGGGTAATTATAATATTATGGGAGTTATGTTAAAATGAGCTGAAATTAAATTCTTCGTTAAGGGGATTTTCCTTTTACCTTAGAGTTATCTTTAAATATTTTATTTATTCTGCACCATCGTTCCTTGTTTATACAATTTAAGTAAATGGAATGATCCTGTTTCTCAATGGATTTTTAATGTTCAACCCACAAACCACAACGATTTTTGTGCAACAACTTTTACGACGATATAGTTCTGAATTAACTTCTGCCTTTCTCGGAAAGAGGAAATATATTTTGAATTGCTTGGTTTTTAAAACTTAACAAAGCGAAAAATTATCGCTGACAGTCCCACTTACTTTAACACGGGGTAAGTAGTTGTTTGAAACATATTTAAATAAAATTCTTTAGCATGGAGATAAGACATAAACAATGAAATAATACAATTGAAATCTAATTTTAATATCGAGAAACACAGTTGTAAGCATTTGACTTTTGAAAACCTTTTTGGAAGGAGAAAATGACCCCAAAAAATCTGCTTTGCTGTCTGGATAATAATATAGAAAACGAAATCACATTTTAAATTACATGTCATGAAATTGAACATTTTAAAATATATTATAAAAGGTTTTTTTTTTTTGGTTTTCTGAAAATTGTTGTACAAAATATTAAAATACGTACAAAATATATATATTTGGAGTTTTTATTACATATACATAACACATTTTTTTAAAAAAATATTCTCCTTGTTAACAATGATTCTCTCCTTTTTGCAAGAAAAATATTATGCTCGAAAAGTCATGCCCCAAGACTGGTTTTTAGTTTTAGGCTATGACTAAAAAACTTGTTTCATGGAATTTGTGAAACCTGTGATACATTCATCGGAAAATGTTTGAAAATAAATAAGGATCTAAGAAAAAGATTCTTCAGCATTAAGAAGCAACATCTAATTTCTCCTATTTTGTGCATGTGTTACCTTTTTTGGATTTAAAATCTGTGTGCAGCTATCTTCTCTTAACGGATTTACAAATAAAGCAAAATATTCGAAACTTCATGGCGTTAGATCACATTTTTTTTCTCTCTTTTTCAAGTTATAATGAGAGGATTTGTTTTTAGAGCTGTTGTAATACCACTCG
>BMAO01038829.1:0-16107 GCA_019973975.1 Trichonephila clavata | reverse complement strand
AAAAAGTTGTCGCTACCAGTCGGATACCTTAAAATGCTAAGGCCTTTTTTCTATTGTGCCTAATACTGGGAAATCTTTTCACTTGTTGCTAACAGTACGTGGAATAAATGTTGGTATGCATTTTTAATCAAAGCAATACTTGTTTCTTAAAAAAATTTGAATTTATAGAAAACATTTTTAAGGAATTTTCAATAAACATTTATAAAAAAAATATTGTTCAAATACCAATCAGTGTTATCACAAAACCCAAAAAGTTTAATTATACATAGTTTGACGTACTCTTAAGTCATATTTCATGTATGTACGTCAAATTCTGTAGGAGTAGCATTTTAAAATCACTTCTTAAGTTTCAAGTTTGTCCCTTAAAAATTAAATGGTTAGTTTTTATGAAATTTTGAGTACACAAATCTGTTTTATATCCTACATAAACGTAGAAGGCAACCAAAAAAATATTAAAATCATTAAGTTAAATAAGTTTGGTAAATCGTACCATGTCCCTTTAACTAACATTCAATCACGTAAATTATCCAAAAAAAGCAGATCGGGATGCCAGATACACTAGTTGTTTTTAACATGAGTAAGGCAGATTGAATATTAGAAATGATAGAGATAAATACATAAACCAGATCAAAGTTATAAGAATAACACTTTGCTTCTCCCAACTCTCTTTTTCCCATGTTTAAATCGGTAAAAGTCTTAGACGGAAAAAAAATTATAAAATGGAATAATTGAAAACAAGAATCAATATTACAAATATATGAATAAAATTCATTAAAATTGCAATATTATATTTTAACTGCATCATTTTAACCATATAAAATATCATCAGGTTTTTTCAAGTTGTAATTCATTTAAATGAATATGAACTATATTAAATCCAAGCCTACATACAATTCATTATATTTAATTATCCTTATGAAACTATTAAAATATTAAAACTTATGTTAGAACAATTAATGGAGGTTGCATTTAATATATTGCTAAATAATTATATTTAAACATCGATTAGTATTCTAACATAGCTGTCATAATGCGTGCGGAATAGATTTCATTTGCATACGCTATTTGCTATTTTAAATTGTCAGTTTTTAAAAAAGAAATGAGCACTTTTAAATGATACCATGTATTAGTTTAAAATGGAGCAAACTCAACAATGAATACAACTTTGTTTTTGGTCAATTTCTTTCAATATTTTTTTTAAAAAATCACAGAACGAAAGATTATGTAGAATAAATTAGAATAATTATGGTCCGAAAAATTTGATTTCCTTTAAATGAAAAAACTTTAATAATATAACCTTCGAAGCAAAAATATGATAGAAAAATTTTTTGTACAAAAAAAAAAAAATCTATGGTTTTACTTTAATGGAGTGAAAAATAATATCATAAATCTAAAACTATTTTACTAAAGTACAAGTCCTTAAATTTCATAGTTATATAGCATACTTAATAAAATAATGGCCTAATAAAAAGTCTAGCGAGAAAAAAATAGCTAAAAAAATCCATGCATCAAGTAGCGTCATTTTCAGGAGGTCATTAAAGTTTTATCACACTAAAATGAAGTGACCTAGGGGTCTAAATTGATTACATTTCAGTTTTTTAAAGGTGGAAAATGATGAGGCAAAAACCAGAACACTTAAGGTATTTTTTATGTCTTTAGGACAGCCTATTATATCATCACGGAATTTCATACTCGATTACTTTATTTGACCTCATCTCGATTGTACTTCGTTCATGCACTGTTTATTCCTTAATATAAAAGCGTATAGCTAATAAACTTAACTTTAATTATTTATTAGATTACTTTTGCAAAGTTTTTGACAGAGTTTACATTTAGGATGTATGTTGACTGAAATTCCCAAGACTACTGAATTTTACTACATTTAGAAATTCTATGAGTATTTCATAAAATATTTCACATTTTACCAAATTTGTAAGTTTTCATTGGATTCAAGAGCACGCATAAATTGATATAAATATTTATACATTAAAAAAAAAAAAAAAAACCTCATAAAAACAACAAATATTGAATTTTTTAAAAATATTTCCATTCTTATTTCCAACATCAGTTCCTTATTTCCTTTTTCCTCATATCCATTGGATCTTTTTAATATGTCTTTACATTATCATTTTTAAAAGATTATCAGCAAAATCATCTGATGAACAAAAAATTTTCTGCTTGCCTATATATCTATGTCTATACAGGGTGTATCTGTACAGCTGTTAAAACTTTCAGGACAAATAAAGTACTCTTAGACGACGGGGAACCACATAAGCATAGTCGGAAACGCTTTCCTGCCATGCTATTGATGACACAAAATAGAGAAATAATAATATAAGCATGCTACTTATTCTTAATACATCATAAGCACTGGGTAGAATTTGGTTGGTGTGCGCGAAATTTGGTGCAACGTAAACCGAAGAATTTGATAACGGTGAATGCGTACATGCAGGTTTTGCTGTCGCGATCACTATAAAGCTTCATTCCATCTGCCACCAAAATGGTGAGTGAGTGAATATTGACGTCGCATTGTAAAGCTACACGAGGGCTTTTGGCGACGGACCGCGTAATTTCCAACCATGGTCAAGTGAAGAGGACGGCATCTGAGCTCGCAACCTCTCTCCTAACTACCACACCAACGGGAGGACGCTTGAGTTCTCGATAGATTTAACGTGCATCGCTCCCCTACACACCGGGTCTTCTGTGGTACTGGCTTGAACTCACGACACGCTGGCCATGATCCGATACCTTGACCACATGGCTACCGCGGCCACCCCCAAAATCGTAGTAGGATGGAATGTTACACACAGACACGCAAACTCTTCGCTCGCTGATATACATCTAGCGGACGGGGTTGCTTTTTGCCGGACTAGCTACACAGCGGTTGTACGCCCAACATTATCCAATAAGTCTAACTTCCATTTATGCCTTCTTTGCTCGCTGGGGCCAGAGATTGTCCTATAGCATCGTGGACGGACAGGAACGTGGGAGTAGAGTACGAACTCCCAAAACAACGAGAGACTGTCCTGGTCTAGTACGGTATAATGCATTTACCAAAATGCAGGCTATCACCAATGAAGTCGGGATTCCCATATGGCCGTCTGTCAGACCCTGGGGTAGTAACGACGTGTACCTCTGTCATCTCGACAAGCCAATCCTCTTTCAAAGGGTTTTTTTCTCAAATTTTAAAACACTCTTTTGAGCTGAAATTTTCTATACACTATCGTTTTGGATGCACGATAATTTAATTATCATTAATTTAAATTACTGACTGAAATTAATTATTTAAAGAATTACAGATACAGCCAGGTTGGCTTCATTTTTAGCAACTTGGGTCAAAAATTTAAAAGATTATTTTTTTCATGATTCAAAGCTGAACAGTTGAGCTGAAATTTTACATACACGATTGTTTAAGATGACAGTGCGATACTTTAATGATAATGAATAAAGATTAATTGTTGCTTAATGTTCTGATTCTGTCATATGTATATACATATTCATATTAATTGTAACTATCTTATAAAAAAAGTAACTGAAATATATTTTTTTTTTTATCTAAGTAGGAGTTGACTTAATTTTTTTTTATTACTTGTTCTTTAATAGGCAAATCTTACAAACTATCGCAATTGAATATTTCAAAATGTTTACCACTTCTGCAATGTACGTGAACATTCCAGACTATTTGTGAAGAGTAGGAAAATTTCTTATTTTTGTTTTGGCCCGCTTCAAAAGGGAACATATGTTTTTTCCCCTACTGGAAATTGGCACTAAAGAAATAATCTCGGTCGCTCTGACGAAAAATTTGATCCCGGCGAATGAGGTATTTTTTTAAAAATTTGTTCTAGAGTCCAAACGCGTAGTGTTTCAGGTTCGAGCTTTCCCCTCAGCGAGAAAATTATGAGGTAATCCCAATGCTCAACGGGCTGCCTTAGAATTTGCTGTGTATCAATGCATTGTTTGGTCGACATCTTTCGCAATGCAGACGCCAATTACTTTTATAAACCAAGGGGAGAAACTAACTTATTTAATGTTGCGCTTATAATTCCTGCTTCATTCTCATAGCGTTCAGTCTATGCATTCCACTCTTTTTGATAAATCAAATTTTTAATTGGAATTGATTGTAATAAAATAGCTGCTCCTTTTACAGAAAGTTTTAGATATTGCAGTTTTTGACTTTCACCTAAAATATTATTATTACCTACACTCACTAGAAATAAATAGCGAAAAGAGATCCAGCCCAAATAGTTTCATGTGAACAATAGCGCTATGCGAGGAAGTTTGAAATTGCTTAATATTAAGATTATTGTTGTGCATTAATTGCTTAAGATTAATTGTAAAATATTAATATTTTGACGTGCATTAGTATTTTATCATACTCAGCAAGTTTTTTAATTTCCTCTTTGAAAATAATTTTTACCTTATCTAATTTAGAAAATAAATAATACACACACACATTTCCATTTCATAATCGTTAAAATCTTCATCGGCACAAGTACTCAGAAGATTATCGTTTGAATTATTTACTTCGATATCTATTGAGTTAACATCTTTTTTCATAAACTTCAAAAATGGATACAGAATTTTCTTGATTTTGCAAATCGTCAATTTTGGAGACTAATCGAGTTAGCTTATCTTTTAAGATTTTCTTTTGTTTGAGAATGGATTTGTTTTGCGACCTTGAGACGGATCTACAAGCAACCTCCTACTATTCCTATTGGGTATTCTTTGGGGCTAGCAAAATTCACCAATATTCTCCTAAGAAGAAAATGTGTTATTCAAATTAAATTTATTATATATAATTCTGGTTCGCGAGTTAAAAAAGGTTAATGAATAAGAAGTGAAGAAGATTAGATAGCAGAAAGTCAGAGTTTAGTTAACTACTGGTGACAAGGTGAAGATTAATATAAAAAGTTAAAAAGGCCTTGCAAAAGTTTACAGATAGGAAGTTGTAATTGATAAATTAAATTGATTAGAAGCCTGCCTAAGTTCAGGTATTATCATCTTCCTATTACTTTGATATTTAAACTATTAAAGTGGTTAAGCGGACATTAGTTACATATCCACTGTGCAAAGTAATATTAAGGAGGAACTATTATTATAAATTAGTTTAGTAAATGTATTCTCCCAAAATGCGACTCTCGTCCCTTCCCTGTGTTGTCTAACTTGATCAACCTATTTGTAGTGTTGCATTGATTTGTGTTTGAGTAGATTAAAGTGATAAATAAAATAATTAGAAATTACCATGTTGAATAATCCTTCACTTCCTTCCACACCTTTAGCTGGGTCACAGGGAAGTCGGGAAATAGGTTGTTACAACTTACTCAATATTTAAAATCGATGCTTGCGATGATTATTGAGCAAAATTATTATTTTTTTTGGTGCTTGAGTATTTCGACAAATGTCCCTGACCATTACACTTTATAAACTAAATGTTTTGACAGGAATGCTGGTAATTGTTGGACTACAATGAATGCATTAGAAAAGTGATCTACTTTTGAAGAATGCCTTATTTACGAGGGTTGATCAGAAAAAATGTGTACAAGTTGAATATAGAAATATTTATTAACAATAGACAGAAAATACAAAAAGAAATTAAGAGGCATATGTACCTATCAGATTTTGACATAATCACCAAGTCTATTTAGACATATATCGGAACTTAGAACCAACTTGTTTAACCCACCATGGTAGAAATCAGGTCCCTGTACATTGAGCCAGGTCTCGTCGGATGTTTTCACATCACTGTCTTGGAATATCGTAGCACATCAGAAACGATATGCTGCGCGCTTCTATAACTCAGCCCTAGCTTTGACGAGAGTTCACTCAGACCCATTGATTTATGAATCATTTTTCAATTCATGTCGTGTTGATTTGAGTCATTCAAGAACCTGGGTGGCCGCTCACAGCTATATTGCTGTTTTAGACATCCTGTATACCTGATTGAAATTTTGCTACATGTTGTCCGCTCAATGCTTCTTCGCCATAAACTTCCATGATTTGACTTCTCTGCTCATAAAAATCAAATAACGGCTCGCACTTCCAAATGAGACCAATTTTCTAAACTTTTGCCATTTCAATAGTCTTGAACCGTCTGGGAATTTTCCCTACCTACCCGCAAGTTAGCCAAATGACTAGCAGGGGCATTTGTTTTTAATCTGGAGAAAAGAAATTTCTCCACAATATGTAGCTTTTAAGGGCTGTGTCTTGTAACCTTTTATTCTGATCATCCCTCTTATACACTCATGTCCATAAATTAAGGATAATTCAGAATAACACACAAATTGAACTGTAAAATAAAATTTCCACCTGTAGAATTATCCCACACATCTTGAAGAAGAATATGCAAATTACAGAAAACCACCAGATGGCGCGGATAGTACGTCGCAATGACGAGAGTGTAAGAGAAGGGTATAAGAAATGGAAAAAGTAAAATTGTTCAAAAGGGCTTTAAAAGCCTTTCAGTGCAATAACCGCATAGTTATGGCACAAAGGAAGCATTTGGATGATTTTTTACTTGGTAGAATTATAGGACGACTTGAATGTGGAAGTACCCAGCAATACGTATCCGAGGAACTTGGAATCCCCCAGAGTGTCATCTCCAGGCTTTGGCAACGATTCCAAGATGATGGTAATGTGCGTAGATGTTACAGCACAGGTCGCCCAAGAGTTATAACGCCGAATGAGGACCGGTATTTGGAAGTTACTGCCAAAAGAAACAGACGGAGCACAGCATCAGACCTATCTCGTCAGCTCTCCTCCGCTACCGGTACGACAGTTTCAAGGCAGACCGTGTACAGACGCTTAGGGCACATCGGTCTATATGCTCGTAGGCCTGTCGGATGTGTTTCCCTTGCCGCAACTCACTGTCGCCTGCGATTAACCTGGAGTAGAGAGCATGCATTGTGGACACCGCAACAGTGGTCTTGTGTGATGTTTTCTGACAAGTCCAGGTTTAGTTTGCAGTCTGATTCTCGCTGCACTTTCATATGGAGAGTGCCAGGTACCCGTTACCACCAAGAGAACACCATTAAACGACACCGTTACGGTGGTGCAAGATGGCTCGTTTGGGGAGGAATTATTCTTGGTTCCAGAACTGACCTGCATGTTCAGAGTGTAACGATGACAGGCCACATCTATCGGGATGTCATTGTGGAACAACATGTACGTTTGTTTCGGGCGCCATGGGTGCTGAATTTCTGTTTATGGATGACAACGCCCGTCCTCACCGTGCAAACATTGTAGACGAATGCCTTCAATCGGAGGATATCACCCGTATGGATTGGCCAGCATACTCAACGGACTTGAATCCAATAGAGCATGTGTGTGATATGCTTGGCCGACGAATTGCAGCCCGTCAACCCCCTCCCACCTGTCTACCGGAACTTCGGAGGGCATTGCTTGATCAGGGGTTGAAATATTCCCCAAGATCATATTGACTTTGATACTCAGCATGCGTAGGCGTTGTAAGGTCTGTATTGCATCGTCCTGGAGACATACACCGTATTAACCATCATACTAACCATGTTATACTGTTTTTTGTAAATAATTTATTTTTCGAAATTTGCTCCAGAGAGTAAAAATCACAATTTTTATTAATTATGTCAAACATATAGCATCTTTTTTGCTCTTTACCTTTTGTTTAATAAATAGACTTTACAAATAAGTAAAATTTGTTTTGCTTCTGTCTCTTTCTTTGCCTGAACTTCATTTTCCCTAATTTATGGACATGAGTGTATTTACTACAGAGTTACAAAAAAACTGCATCCAGTGACACTTGCGTGCCCTCTTACGGTGAAAAATAAGAAGGCAGAAAAAAGTTTTCAAAGATATAGATGTGTGTAAAATGAGGTCAGGAAAATTTTTAATCCTAATTAAAAAATATTAAAATAGATTTTTTACATTAAATAAAGAAATATGAAATCAATTACTCCTTTGAATAACACTACAAAGAAATTATTTAATATTTATAAGGAAACACAGCTCGCTCTCTCTCTTAAATGACTTTTTGTATAACTTTTTCATCTACATCTATAAGTCATTCTTTCAATACTACTGCCCTTGAACTTGACATTTTTCCAGAAAATTAATTAGCGGCTTTCTAACATAAATAATCTTTCTTCCATAAATCACATCCACTTTATTATTGAAACTCGAAGCACTTAAGTGAAGTTTATCACCCGCCACTTAATGTTTTTCACACATACCAAGTCCAAAGGTATTGCGGAGCATCTATTTTCACTAATGAATGTTCTCTATTATACGCGACCGCTCGCAAAGTGGATCTCCGATGTTAATTAAGTAAACAGACACTCGAAGGTGAATGTGGTCTCACAAGGAGATGAGAGATTGAGGCTTTCACCAAACAACTATTCTTTTTGAGGACTTTCCACAAAATGTAAGACGAGCAAACTAAACAGGGAGGCTAAAAGAACGGTGTATCTTGCTATTTCTACAGGAATAAATTAAATATTATTTGTATATGTGTGTTTCAGGTGAATTTGTAACGGTATATAATTGGTAGTTGACGAATATTTATTGACTGTTAACATAGTGAAGACGGTAAATAGTAATAAGTGCCTCCCGTGAACTTCAAAATATTATTTGTATAATAAAGTAAGCAACTGAATTATAAAATTAAATACATTAATTAAAATAAATAACTTATTAAATAAAACATTAATACACTTTTAAAATGTTTAAGGTGTCACATTAAAAATTAAGATGGAATTCCAGCCCCCCTTTTAATGTGTTACGTATAATTTATCTTACATAATTAAGTAATATATACTTCAGGTATCCGACTATACTTGCGACAATTTTTTTTATTTTTAAAATTGACTTATAGGGAATTTTTTGTTGGTTTTAGATCTCCTTTGTACATTTTAAGAAAAATGTGCTAAAATTAAGAATAGAAAAAGAAATTATTATTACTAAAATGGGAAAAAATGGGTAAAAATTGATTAAAAATAACATAAACGTGGTTCATTCTGTACCAAATTTTGTGAACAGATTTTGAATTTTTCAATTCTGATGTGTTGCTATGCTATTCATATTTTTGAATTGACCTTCAGGATAAGAGATATTTTAGTTTTTACAAAAACCAGAGCATTTTATGAGCTATTATATGAAATTGCTTAAAAAATAGTGATTATATTCACATAAGGGGCTGTAAATTTTGTAATAAAACAGTGATTGATAAATCAGAAAATTAAAACACTTCTTCTGTTTTACAGAGCATACACAAAATATTTCAGCAAATTATTTTCAAAACTTTTTTAGCTGGCCCCGTTTGAGTATTTTCAGAAAAACACATTTCGAATATAAAGCGTTTTAAAGTATGACATCTTGCTTAAAGTAATGACATCCGCTTTTACTACAACGCTTGTATTTTTTGTTCTAGTGAACGAAAAATAATAAAATTGGCAATTTTATAAAGCTAATAAGATGAGCTATAAAATAAAATAATAAAAAAGGCGTCAACTTTTGGCAAAATTCACAATTTTGGGATATTTGGATACCTTAATATGTGTGGTGTAACTTATATATGCAACTTAGTAGCTATTACAACTTGTTTATAACTTAAGAAATGAAGTACTATATGAATAATTTCCAATTATTTGTCTACTTTATATTTAATTATATCTCAAATGTATGAATTTTAATGCATAAAATTTCTTGTTTTTTGAATTTATATATTTTTAAGAAAAATGTTCCAATTTATAATTTTTTTTCTTATAAATCAATAAGTTTGAAGCAAGTATGTGCATAAATGTACTTGAAAAATAAATTAAAATGACATTTAATTATCTTAACATTGCCTATAAAAGAAAAAGAAGCAGAGGAGAGGAAGGCTATTTATAACAAGTAAGTGCCAAAACACAGTGTGTAATTATGTATAAAAAATAATTTAATTCATGTGACGTCATGTGTACGTCATGTAATTTAATTCATGTGTACATAACTGCAATCACCTGTTTACAGCCCATTATTTCATTTAAATTTCATGCGATATCATTGTCATATGATAAACTCAATCTAATGTTTCCTGGCAGTCAGTTCCTCTGCTATTCTGATCCCAATTTCTGTCATATACTGAAGTTTTATTTTTAAAAAAAATACATATTTCACTACAATAATGCACTTAAGAACATTTGGTACCCCTAAAATTACAGAGCTATCGTTTTTTGTATTTGTATTTAATCATATTTTTTGTATTATTATCTTTTGATTGATAAAAGTTGATTTGAAAAATGTAAATTAACAAATTAGGCCCTAATTCGAACCACGCCTCCTTTTTTTTAAAAAAAAAAGCTAAAATCGTTTTGATAAAAAAATCTATTTTAAAAAGAGAAATAAAAATTATTAAAAAAAAACAATGCGTAATATATAAAACATAATATTACCGAGGCCTTACAATAATATATATATACATCATTAAAGACACACAGTTCACATTATTAAAGACATTAATAATTTTTTATTTAATAAATTCAATTTAAATATTGATACATTTAATAAACCTACAACAGAATACTGCACTTTATTATTCATGAATAATACATTTGATAAAGGTAATTTTTCTAGTGTATTTAATAGACATTTGTCACTTTTTCCTGTTAGGAATGTAATTGTTAGAGAAAAGCTTTTAAATATAGTAAAACAATGGGCAGATTTATCTTTAATTACAATAATAGCTCACCTTCTCTTGACATAGATGACTGTAAATGTAAGAACTATCATGAATTTATTGATAGCTATACCAAACATGTAGTAACAGGCAATTTAAATATAATCAAGGAGAGAATTTTAAAAAAATATCATGAGGAAAGGCAGTAGTTTTAGATTAACAATTTCTAACAACAATAATGCTGTTAAAAATCAAATTAATAATGATATATAAATAATTTCATTACTAAATCTGCAGTTGAATATGGTTGCATTTAGAGGGGCATTTGATGAATTTAAGTACAATATTTTAAAAGACCTGATGAAATTTATCTATGTTCTAAATCAGTACTCACTTATAAAGATGTAAAACAGAAAATTTATGATTTACAAAAGAATTTTATGATTGTTACATAGATAAAGTGCCTGGTAATTATGCTATAATTTGTAAGTATTTTTATAATACTATGATTAATGAACATTTTTTAAACAATGAATCTTTCAATAGATTGGAATTGTCAGATAAAGAAATTACTAATCGAATTACTGCTATATATAGAAAATTGAGTGTTTCCATTCATAAGATTAAGTTTCCATATATATTTTTAACACCTAAATTTCATAAAAATCCTGTTAAATTTAGAACAGTAACAAATGGTTTTAAAACTTATATCACTGCTGCAGGTAAAATGCTGCACAATATTATGCAAGAATTCATCAATAAGCAATGTAATAAAGCTATAATTAAAAATAGTAAAGAAATTATAGATTTTTTAAAAATAAAAATATTTATTCAGTTTATAGTTATGACTTTGAAGATCTTTTTAATTCTATTAATATCAATGATGTAATTAGGGCAATTTTAGATAATCATAGAAATTATAACCTTAATATTAATATACAAAAATTTAGAACTCTAATAAATTTTGTCCTAAAAGAAAACTACATTAATTTTAATGGTTCTCTGTACAAACAAACCAAAGTTTGCCTCAAGGCGGCCCTGCTAGCAATAGTTTGGCTAATTTATATTTTCACTTTTACGAAAATAATTATATTATAATAATGATTATTACATTTTTAGATACATAGATGACCTAATTATTTTTGGTAAAAATAATAATTATAACCCCAATATCAATTTTTATCCGGGATATTTAAAGCTAATTAAAATTAATAATAATCCTGTTAAAACTAATTACTTGAATGTATCATTATGTATTAAGGACTATAAATTACATAGCAATATTTATGATAAAAGAGATAATTTTAATTTTAACATTCTTAAAGTTCCTTACTGGAATTCCAACATCTCTATATCAATTTATAGAAATATTATTTTCAATTATATTTATCGTAACAAGGTATTAGTAAGTGATAAATATAAATATATTTAAATATTAATAGCTTTATTAAACATTGTATGGAACACAGTTACCCTCCTAATTTTATAAAAAGTTATATAACAGTTAAATAAAAAAAAGTTTTTAGTTGTACAGATTATAGATAGATGGCGCCTCTAGCTAAGTAATTTTACAATAATATATTTTATTAAAAATTAATCGTTTATGTCTGGATAATGTTTTTATTTTCTATAAATTTTAAAATAAAATATAGAATTTTTAAAAGTGTATATATAGTAATAATGCTACTTTATCAATACATAATAATTATATGCGATACTGTTATTGTCCATAAGTGTTGAATATGTTTTCACGCGGTAAGTTTTCTAATAGTTTAACTTTGATTTTAAATATTTTAGTAATTATTACAGGCACATTATAGTATTACATTAGTAGATTATGGTTTTATCTATAATATAGTTAAACTTCTCTAGAAATTTATTGCTTTCCCTATGGCCCAGAATATTGGCAAATTCAGGTGAAGCTTGGCTGACTAAAAAACTTTTGTTTAAACCTGCATTCCTAGTTCCTAAGGCTGGGAGTTTGCTTTTAGTATTTCTGTGGCTAAATCTTTTCTATCATGACTATAGTAATCTTAGGTATATAACTATTTTTTGTATATTTTTGAAATATATATATATATATATATATATATATTCTGAAATATGTGCATGTAAAATTTATGAATTAAGGCGTATTATATTAATAGTTTCATAATTTCAGTTTATATTACTCTCATATGTTTTTCATACAAATATAATACTTCAATATTATGTAAAGAAAAAAACTAATATTTCAATTATAACTGGAAAAAAAGTTTCTTCTTGTGCATACTATCTAAATACTGATCAGTTATAAATATTTATGGGTTAAAAAATACTAAAATGGAATTATTTTAAAGAAAATATATCACAAATGTCTCAAAGCAGTGTTTCTCAAACTGTGGAGCTCGCTCTCCAGGGAGCGTCATAACCCTACAAAAGAAGAGGGTAGCGATAGTATTGGAAAGTCGAACTCTAAAGATTATTTAAAAAATTATTAATATACTGAAAGTTAACAAACGAAATATACATTCTGACACATAGTAAAAAATAAAATACATATTTTACACTGACACAATACACTTATAAATATATCGGCACTGCGCTAGGTATTTTATAATTAATTTAACAACATTAAGTTAAGAAAAAGTCTGATGCTGTTGCTTATGCCACCTGATCGACAGTAGCAGCAGATCAAGGTCCACAAAATTCATCACGGCTAAGGGCTAGAATCTTACGCCTAACGTTAGCCTAAGCTTTTGAGCCCCCATGAAGGTGACAGTGCGATTTTTCTCGGTACAACACGATAGATGGCGACACCAATCGGACCCACGGATTTAACGAGCACGTTCTCCGTATAAGAACGAGTTTAGTAATTACTAGCGTCTCCGTGGGCTTCTTATCTATAAAATTATACACAAAAATGAAGATTTATCTTGACAATTTGTACGGTTTAAAATTAATTCCTTAACTTTTCATTAAATTTACATGATTCGTTCCCCAATGCCACCGATTAGCACGTAGGTAAGCGTATATGGTGTATTTGGGGAGGAATGGGGGAATATAGAAAAAGAATAAAAGGTCCTTTTTTATTGCATTCCAAAGCCTTCGGAATAATTTTATGAAAAGCAATGCACAAAAAAGATCGTACTTCTCAGTAAGACCGATATATACATGCAAGGCATTTAACGTAATGGTTGAGCGAGACTTATATATACGTCGGATACCAATTTTTAAAAAAATGATTTTCGGAATAAATTTATTGTTTTAAAAAATATAAATAGGCTTAAAAAGTCAGAATTATTAAATAAATTTATCAATCACCCTTTGGTTTTAAAAAAATTTTATTTTTTATGAAATTTTAGCAAAACGCCATAAATAAAAAAAATATTGCGCATTTGCAAATTTAATTTCATTAATATATTTCTTGATCCCTCTGAAGAGTCACAAACCACAAGATAACATATTTTAAGAAATAAATATTTTATTAGTATTTATATAAATTTGATGATAATGATTTTTCTTCAAAATTACTGCATGTTCTAAGCTAAAAATGGCTGTAAATGTGATGAAATGTAGGTGTCTTAAAACCTGCGGTTTGTTTTATTCTGAAGGGCCCATAAGATATATGTTACAAATGTCATCGAATTTGATTGGTTTGTTTTGGAGATATCCTGTTTTTCGTGCACAAATTATCGTAAGAATTTCATTTTTCAAAAAACGCATTAAAAAAATATTTGTATAAGTTAGATAAAGTAAATTCTATTAAAACAACTTAAAAACTTCTAGTTTTAGGTGTGTTAGTCATTTTTCCTCAATAACTATATTTATTTTTCCCTAATAGCCCAAACATTATCAACATCAAGCACCTAAAAAGCACTTTTTCAACCTAGTCGGATACCGGAAGAGGTTACAGTCTAATTATAGCTGTAGCGTCTTAAAATATAGTATTGTTGAATTCAATGCATTGTTACTATAGAGGGGGGGGCGATGAAAATTGTGACTGAATATTGGTTAACAAATATTTAAAGTTGAGAAGAGAGTCTTAAAATTGGTGTTTTAAGTTTATTAATTATTTTTCAGAAAAACATTTAAAGTGGTTTTTTTTCGTCTTGTGTTTTCTCAATACATAAATGCATTCAAATGCTATTCCTTCAACGATTATTTACCAATCCCTACCGTTTTTTCCTGCGTGTTATATATAAAGCATGTAACAAAGTTAGGGATCTATTTTGTTGTAAACTGAATATAATTTTTATACAAATTAAAATATAGGAGACATTGTTTTTTTCGTTGAATTTTAACGTGCATATCAATATTTTATTTTTTTCCTCTCCAAAACTGACTAAGTTATTATAAATCAATCCTTAAATTTGTTTAGAATATCCTTATGGATATTATAAAAATTTCAGGTAAAAAATTAATAATTACAAAAGGAGTAAATTTTAAATTTATCCAAATTTTCTTCAAAAAATGTAAATTTTTAAAATTAAGTGAAAAATTATGTAAAAATTTCATCTCGTATAATTTTTTGAAAAAACATTATAGGGAAATCTAAAATATAATTTATAATACATAAATAAAAGAAATTGTTCAAATTGGTGCCAAGTATTCTTAAGTAAACCAAAAGGCGCTTAATTTTATAAGAAACACGTAAATTGTAAGGATTTATTTTTAAAATTGAAAAATGTTTTTGGGGAGAAAGAGAGAATAAATTATTTGAACAAATTTAGCTAATTATAAAATTATAAAATTTAAATTGTATCTGTGTGTAAGTTGAGATACTTCAGATTCACTCCTTGCAGCGCAATAGTTTTACACATAGACACGTGTAAGCGGTGTGATGGGGGAAAAGGAAAGGCATTGTAAGAAAAATTTCTCTGGAATAATAAATCTTTCACAAACACTGAGTTTTGTGTCTAGGTCATTTTATTGCACTCCCAAAATCTTTCGAATAGTTTTAACGAGGTAGTGCAAAGAAAATTATCTATTTAGAAATACGTAAATATACGTACTTGGGTTTAACACACCGGTTGAGTAAGACGTATATATATTCTGATAGAAAATTAAGGGGTTAATTGTAGGATTATGCTTATAAATAGCTTTAAAATCTTAAAATGTTTCGCCATTGTTAGTTGATTTTGAAATTATTTATCATCATTATTACTTTATTAACTTTTATTTTATTTTTGTTTTAATATTTTATCCTAGATTTATGAATTACTTATGATTAATAATATGTGTACCCCGGTATTTCTAAAAAATATGCATTTTCAGAACAGAAATTGTAGGTAGAAGAAAGTAAAATTTTATTCATGAAAGGCATGAGGTTCAATAATCAATATTTCCGTTTTCTTTAAATTTTCATGTGCCTTCTGCTGAGCCAAACAATCGGAAATTCAATCAAAATGTAAGTTTGACTTTTTCTTTCTTTTGCACAAATGTGAATAAAAAAGAAAAAAATCAATTATTTTTTTCATAAAATGTCGCATTAAATATGT